>MU184804.1:63396-99378 GCA_016904865.1 Pissodes strobi | reverse complement strand
TACATTCAAAATTTACTTTGAATAAACTCTGAATTTAGAGTATAAGCATAGCCTAAAGAAAACTATAGCTGCGACACTTAAGCGCGGCACCTTTGAGAAGCGAGGACCAAATTTATCACTATGTAGTGGGGAGGAAATAAATAAATCTAACTTGACGACAACCCCCCGGCAATCATTAGTGAAATGAGCCGTACTAAAATTTTTTGGGACGTTATATACTAAAATTGTTACTCTCCCCTATTACTTTATTTAAACTTTCATCACAAAATATATGATTTATAAAATACTGTTTATTTCGAGTAGAGAATAACCATTTTTTTGATCCAAAAAGCTATAAAGAGTGCCGGATGTCTTTTGAAGTGAAATTAAGAATGGCGAATGTAGATTACTTGTAGTAAGTACAGCATTCTTGAATGCTGAATATAACTATAATAGAATATAAGCTCCAAGTTAATCTTTAAATATCAACAAGATCTATACACAACTAAAGTTTTTTTATATGAGATTTTATTTTGCACAAGTAGTTACGGTTTTAGACGAACTTGTGAAGATCTGCAATAATAATTTTGAATATTTTGACTTATCTAGTTGTTCTCTTCTAAGCAAAAAAAAGATCTTATATAAGTACATAATTTTGTTTTATGTAGATTCTTAGCAACCTGCACAATTTTATAAACGTATTATGTACGATTTTGCATATTTTTTCGTAACAGCTTTTTCATTTTATTCGCTAGATAAAAATATTGTCAAGATGGTGAAATTTTTGATCTGGCTATAGTTCACGAACTAGTTTATGCATGAAGTGCACAATTACGCTAAATGGGAGCAACCTGTACCGTGCGTTCAATTTATCTTGATAACATTTTGATTCGCTGTAACTTTTTTGTTTTTAAAGATATCAAGTTAAACAAAAAAGCAAAATGTAGGGTTGGTAGCCAAATTTTTTTCTACGTTACATATAAAATAAAACACTAACGATTTTCTGACATATCAGCCTACTCTATATTTTTTAAATGGAACACCCTGTATATTACTACATTTTTAGAATCTCTAGAGAAGTCTAAACACATTTCGTGTATAATATCTTATACCTATCTTTCTTTAGGTGTTAACGAAATATTGACAGTTGAAAGTCGTGCATTTTGACGTTTTGATAGGCTTTAAAATCTAAACCGCATGAGAGCAAAGAAAACGGTTTGCTTATTCCTGTCTTAGGTTTTCATGAGTAGCTTTGAACTTAACCCGCGAATAAAATTGACCGGAACTTTTAAACCTCCGGTTAAATTGAAAGCCACTGTCATTCGATACCTTATGAAAACCTAAGATAGAGATGTGCAAACCGTTTTCTTTGATCTCGTGCGGTTTAGAGCCTGTCAAAATGTCCGAACTTTCAACTGTCAATATTTCGTAAACAGCTAAAGATAGGTATAGGATATTATACACGACATGTGTTTTGATTTCACTAGAGAGTCCAAAAATGTAGTAATATACAGGGTGTTCTATTTAAAAAATATATAAAGTAGGCTTTTATGTCAGAAAATTATTGGTGTTTGTTTTATATGTAATCTAGAAAAAACTTGGCTACCAACCCTACATTTTGCTTTTTTGTTTACCTTGGTATCTTTAAAACCAAAAAAGGTACAGCGAATCAAAATGATATCAAGGTGCTGAGCAAATCTGAAATAATGGATATATGTGGATGACGATCTACTTTTACGAAAAACAACCAGCAAAAACAATGTTTTTGAGACTTACGCCTTTATGGTAGAATACGAACTGTTTATTGTCAAACGAAATGTTTTGCACTTTCTTATCTTCCACATAACCACAACCTGGAAAATACTCCCCCCCAAACCGAAAATTTCATATATCTAGATGATTACTAAATAACTAAGATAAGAAGATGCAAATCGTTTCGCGCTAAGTTAAACAGATCAAATTCTTTAAATGGAAAGGAGGCTATTCGACATGCTACATGAAATTTATCTAGAATTTTTAGAAGAATTCGAAAATTGGAAAATATGTCCCGCTCTTTTGAGACCTTTTATATTGAAATATAATTCAATTATATTGTCAAACTGAAATCAACATGGCTAAATGATGAAATGGTTGTGAGACTAATAAAAAAAATAAAAACATATTATTTCTATAAAATGTGTATACGAAGGGTACAGGGGAATAATGATCTAAGCGCCATTTCCATAGGAAACTTTTTTATTATTGACTTCACAGAAAATTTTATTCTTGATAAAAGTTGGTGTTTGAAAAAAAAATAATTTTGACAATGCTAAATTAAAGATAAGTTATACAGGGTACTCAATAAATACAAAAATTATGGTTAAAAAATCAAAAATTTGGAATATCGGAAAACCTTCTACAGAAAAATAAAGCTCGTATTAAGATAAAAATAAAAGTCAAATACCATTTTTTCCAAAAGTGCACTGCACCGTTGCGGAGAAAATCCATTTCAATTACTGAAAAACCCGCTTTTTCTTAATTTTGTCCTTATTTTTTGAACAACGATGCACTTTTGGAAAAAATGGGATTTGACTTTTATTTTTACATTAATAGGAGCTTTATTTTTCCTGTAGAAGCTGTTTTTTAAACACCATTTTTGTATTTTTTAAGTACCCTGTAATACTTAGTCTTAATTTAACATTGTCAAAATTAGTTTTTTTCCAAGCACCAACTTTTATCAAGAATAAAATTTTCTGTGAAATAAATAATAAAAGTTTCCTATGGAAATAGCACTTAGATCGTTTTTCCCTTGTACCCTTCGTATATATTTTATGAATGTTTCCGTATTATTAATTTTCGATTATTTTTGGGCACTTTAAATTTTGTAACCTATTATGATACGTTTTAGTCCGTTTTGGTGTTTTTAGTTAGTTTGGGTTAGTTCAATCAGCTTTCGTTTAGTTTTAATTTATTTTAGTCATTTGAACCCGGTTCCGATACATTATAACCAATTTTAATATTTTTGGTTAGTTTTGTTTAGCCGCCAAAATTGGGTCGTTCAATCAACTATCGATTACTTTCGGTTCCGATACGTTATTACCAATTTTAGTGTTTAGGATAGTCGCCAAAATTGAATTGATCTGGGTTAGTTTTAACTTACTTAATATTATTTTTAAGCTATTCCGATACGTTTTAGCCCGTTTTGATACTTTTAGTTACTTTTGGTTAGCCTTTCAATCAAATTTTGGTTACTTTCAATTTATTTTAGTTATTGAATTAATTCAAGTTAGTCGTCAAAATTCGCTTAATTTTGGTTAGTTTCAACTTATTTTAATATTTTTAATCTGTTACGATACGCTTTAGCCCTTTTTGATGCTATTGGTTAGTTTTGGTTAGTCGTTCAATCGACTTTCGGTTAATTTCAGTTAGTTTTAATTTAGTTTAGTAATTTTAATCGGTTCGGATACGTTATAACCAATTTAAATGTTTTTAATTAATTTAGGTTAGTCGCCAAAATTCGGTTAATTTGGGTTAGTTTCAACTTACTTTAATAATTTTAATCTGTTACGATATGTTTTAGCCCTTTTGGTTACTTTTGGTTAGTGGTTCAATCGACTTTCGGTTAATTTCAGTTAGTTTTAATTTATTTAAATCATGTGATCCGGTTCCGATACGTTATAACCAATTTTAAAGTTTTTGATTACTTTCGGTTGGTCGCCAAAATTCGGCTAATTTGGGTTAGTTTTAACTTACTTTCGTTCAGTCAACTTTCCGTTAATTTCAGTTATCTTTAATTTATTTTAGTCATTGGAACCGGTTCCGATACGTTACAACCAATTCTAATGTCTTTGGATACTACAATATTCGGTTAATTTGGGTTAGTTTTAATTTACTTTAACATTTTTAATCTGTTCCGATACGTTTTAGTCCGTTTTTGTGCTATTAGTTACTTTTGGTTTGTCATTCAATCAACTTTCGGTTACTTTCAGTTAGTTCCAATTTATTTTAGTCATTTGAATCGGTTCCTATACGTTATAAGGAAATTTAATATTTTTGCTTAGTCGCTTAAATTCCTTTCGTTTTGATTAGTTTTAACTTACTTTAATTTTTGTAACCTATTACGATAGGTACGTTTTAGCCTGTTTTGGAGCTTATGGTTACTTTTGGCTAGCTTTGGTTAGTCGTTCAATTAACTTTCGGTTCGTTTCAGCTAGTTCCAATTTAGTTTATTCATTTGAACCGATTCCGATACCTTATGATCAAATTTAAGTTTAAATAAACAAACTAACTAGCTGCTTAATTCTGCCGTTCTTTTCCCATTTTAACACATAAACATTAATTTATTTATATAACATACAAACAAAACAATATATGCGCATAACGTCTATTTACCCAAACAACGAATCTTTTTCGTATTTTAGTTCCTATGAAAATTTATTGCACACCGGCCCAGGTAAGCGCGTATGATTGGCATCGAGTTCCAACTGCGTGGTGTCCTCCCTTCACTGAGCTTCACGGAGGAAATTTGATTCCGTACCCCACTAAACGAGCCGAGTGTCGCGGCTATAGTTTTCTTTGGGCTATGGTATAAGCCTTAATGTATCATCTTTAAATTAAGACTTTAAACTCTGAATTCTTACTTTAAAGATTTCATACTACGAATTCAGTTTTTTAAGTCTGAAACTCATTTGTGCCTTAAAGTTTGAAGCGAAAATAACCAAAACATTGAACTTAGCCTTGCCACATGATTTTAGACTTTAAAGTCTATGTTCATACTTTAAAATATGAATTCAAGCATTAAAGTTTGAATAGAAACTCACGAAAATATTGAACTCAGACTTCAAACCATGAAATTAACTCTGTAAACTTTAAAAATATTCAAATTCAATACAATTCAGACTTTAGACTGTGAATTTCAGTTTTGAATTCGAGGGTTAAATTTTGAAGTTGGAGTACATACATAACCTAAAGCCAACACTATATTCTTGAGTTTTTACCTTCCTTAAGCAATGGATCAAATTTTTAGTTCCGAACTCAAGCTTATAACTCAACGGTGAATTTAAGTCTGAGTTTTTTAAGTCTGAAATCAGCTAGTAAAATACAACCAAACTCTGAAATAGCTTTAAATTCAGGTTGTAAGCTCTGATTGCGGGCCTTAAATTTTTAATAGAACTATGGAATGGCTTCAAACTTTAATAGAATAGAAATTACCTAAATAGTTCAAATTTTTAACTCTAAATTTGTGCTTTAAAGTTTGAATAAAAGCTAACCAAACACTGAACTTAGCCTTACCACTAGATTTAAAGTCCATTTTCATACTTTAAAATATGAATTCAAGCATAGGTCGAACAAAAATTAACGAAAACATTAAACTAAGACCTCAAAGTATAAAATAAACTCTGAATTAGCTCTCTAAACTCTAGGTTTAATTAAATTCAATTCAGACTTTAGACTGTAAACTCCCTGGTGCTGTAAAGGGGGCTTCGAGCCTGGGGTTTTTTAAAAGTGGTATTTTTGACTCCTTAAAGCATATAAGTTGCATGCATCAACAAAAATACTAAATAATGTAATTATTATTATTATTATTAATATTATATAACCAGGTATTTAATGATATGCAGATGGATTATTAATCTGGAATTTCAGCGTGACGATTTGACTGAAACGGTATCTAATCAATTAATGAACTAAATAAAAAGTAAGTAAAGGAATTTCGACGGTGCCGGTGGTACCAAGAACCCGAAAGTTTCAACCTTAAAAATCTGGTTTTTATTAAGCTAGTGTTTGTTGAAGTAATTACCGTCAATATAAACGATTAGCATGTTTAAAAATTTTAATAATGTTATATTTAGTGTATTTTGTAAACTAGTTTAAATAGTAGATTTATTGTAGGGTAATTTCGCTAGTAGTCAGCCACTTAAGGAAGAACTATTCTCAAACAACTTAAAAAATATTTTAAATTTTAAAAGCTTAACGAATACCATTTTTCATTTAAGAAACTTAACCTAAGTTCTTCATGGAATCATGTTTTGTTGTCCTTGTAAGACCTGAAAGTTGTGCTTCATGGGTTTAAAGAAAAAAATGTAAACTTTCCCAAAGTCAGCCACAAAAAACATGAAGTCAGCCCGTTAGGCACCCTCGCCAGTAGTCAGCCTCTTAAGGAAAAATTATTTTTTAAACAACTTAAAAAATATTTTTAATTTCAAAAGCTCGAATACCATTTTTCATTTAAGAAACTTATAAGTATAAGTTCCTAATGAAATCATGTTGTGTTGCTCTTGTAAAAGCTGTAAGTTGTGCTTCATGGATTTTAAGGGAAAAATGTAAAATTTCCGAAAGTCAGCATAACAATTTCGTTCAGTTTTAAACAAACTTATATTTTTACTTATATGGCAAATTTTATATAGAAATAAGATAAAATAAGACATAAAAAAATATAAAACCATAAATAAACCGTGAAAAAGTTTTAGAAACATAAAACAGAACATATAGGTACATAAGTAGGTATATAAAAAAACTAAAAATCATAAAAACTTAAAAAAAAACATTTTTTGCAAAAGTTACAAACAAAATTTGAATTTTCAGCATCAGAATACGTACTTCCCTGCAAGGGAGTACACTTTAAATGAAACCAACACTGATACACGTGTCCCAGCCAATATTTTTTAAATAATTGTCATCAGTATCACTGTCCAATTCAGTGTTGTTTTTCCGTATTGGAGTTCCGAGTTTTTTTCCGCTGAACGTTTAAACCTAGCTGCTTTTCTTTGTTCTTTTTCTTCCATCATCTTTTCCTTTTCTTCTTCTTTCTTCTGAAATACGTTTTTTTTTGCGTTTTTCTGTTCTTTCTCTCTATTGATCTTGGAAAAAACAGGTGCTTACTAATTGAAGATAAATGTATATTTTCATGACTCAATGTGGTTTTTTGTACAATTGTCATTTTATTTTTTGTGTCAGCACTGCTGGTAATGTTTCTATTCGGCTCTTTAATATTTTCCAATGAGCCTTCATTTGGCAAAACCTTTCCATCTTCTAAAATTTCAATATTCTCCCAGTCTGAACTAGGGCCTATTCTTTTTTGGTTTTAGTACTTTATTTTTGGTTTCTTTGGTTTCATTTTCTAAAATTTCAATCTTATCCGTTTGCAATTTATTCACAAGATATTTCACTCTTCATCCACCCGCTTTCGGATCTTCCTAAAAACCAACCTTTCGGGATACTTTTTACATTTTGATATGGCCTAAGAGATGGAAAAACAACCATTGGCGGTAATGGACTTCCGAAAATATTAGAAGCACGGTAACTGTTCCCTTCTCATTTCCTTTCTTTACTTCATATACGTTCCGATAGCCCTTTGGTGTCAGTACCTTCAACGTTTTCAGGCAGATACAAAAGCTAGCCTCTCTCCATTCAAAACTCGTGCTGGATCTTCTAAAATGTCAAGATATTTTATTTTCTTTTAAGTGGTCCCTGAACTCTGCAAACCATTTTCTGATTAACTCTTCCGTAATTATGTTTCCCTTAAGGATACAGATTGGGATGGCTTTTTAAATAACCATCATACCACTTCTGCCCCGGTATGCCATTTCAACTGGTCGCTTTTCATTATTTTTCCACAGTGGCCAATAAAACCACTTTGTTTAATGGAAATCCACATTTAGCCACTGCTATAGGCCATGTGTCCAAAGTAGTTTCTTCTTCTTTAGTAACAACAATGTTGGGTGCCATTTTGCGGAGTCTTTCTTTAACTGGGTCCTGCAATGTGCCGGAGGTACTCCATATTCTCTGCTGCCAGCCCTTATGCCCAAACGTTTTCCTCGAATAGGATTTAAAGCTGGAGCTAAAGCTTCATCCGGATATTTGTAACGGACCATTTCGTGTAGGTAATTATCTCAAAAAATGTAATGAATCATTTCAAGTGTTTATATGGCTGAGCATAGGTCGTCAAATTTTTTAAGGCTAAAGGATTAGAAGGCTAACTATTAGATAAAATACGATTTTGGTAAATTTAAAAATAATTCGTTATTCAATAAGGTCGGCCTTATTTATATTTAACATTGCATGACAAAAGTGGCTGACTACTGGAGAAGGCTGGCTTTAGGCTAGGCCTATTTACCTACCTTTGTGTGCAAAAAAAAACGTGATAGTATGGCTGTCTTTCGAAAACCATGGCATGCTGTATCAGGAGAGACTTTGTTTATTATTCTCATCATTGCTTATTAATTAGAATGTTACTATTTTACATTCTTTGGAACGATTTCTTAATTATATGGTAATTTATATTCTAAAAAAAAATATGTTTAGAGGTCGCGAGCCGGCGAAAAATCCGCTTTTAACTGGTTCGTTTATTATTTGCGCATACCTAAAGGCGACCACGCAAATTCTAGTTTGCGTGGTCATGGCTGTTCGTAGTCATAGCAATGAAATAGAAACGTAAACGTTAAACTGCAAGCGGTCCAATCTGGCGAAAGTGAAAAAACGGAATTTGGTAATTTACAATCTTAAGAGGATATTCATAGTATTAGCCCATCAAAAGTAATGGCAGACTATTCCCTTTTTGAAGAAGAACATGATTAAATAGTGCTGATCCCATACAGTTAGTTCCCTTTTAAATGGATGGAACCGTGTGATATAATCTCATTATTAAGTAAGACAAACAAAGTCATTCTAGATTTTAGATCAATTAAATGAAGATGGATCCGATAGGCAGATGGGTTTTTGGCACCTTTATGCCTGAACGAATGCCCAAAATTTAAGATGTAGGTATTTGCTTCACGGATGACTGTTGCACGTTCTTTTAAATAAATAATAAGCAAAACGTGTGATTCTGATGAAGGGGGCAGATTCACTATAATAAACTTTATTTCTCCTGAGAAAATCAACACCTGTACTAAAGGAACTTTCTTTGTATTGCTTCCAAACTGTTTATTTTATTGGCATAAAAAGAATTCCATATAAAGGGATGCGCTTGAGGCAGGAGTACCGCAGGGCTGAGTCCTTGCAGCATCCCTGTACTCCATCATTTGAAGACGTGCCAATTTCACTGTATGCTGACGATATAATGATACAATTTGCCCACAACGACACAAGAAGGATAAGCGCTGTGCTTCAGGAGGCAACAGACGAACTCACAAACTTCATGAATTAAATCCAGATTAGTGAGCGCAAAACGCATGCCCTAATCCTCCAGAGGAGCAGAAAGGCTGCCGGGTCGCACATTCGGATAAAGAACATCGACGTACCTTGGAACGATGAAGTCAAGTACCTCCGAGTGCACCTGACGTGGCAAAAGCAAATCCAAGCGGTAAGAGACAAAACCAAGCCGGCAATGGCTATGCTACATCCCATGATCGGAAGACATTGCCAAATGTCACTGAAGACTAAGCTCACTATAATACAGATGCATAAAAATGCTAACAGGAACGGAGGATAAGCTAGTCAAGATGGCAGCTGGAGCACCTTTGGTTCGTCAGAAATGCCGACCTGCAGGCTGATCTACAGTCGCAACCATTAGAGGCCTTTATAGTCGAAAAGGCTAGGTGCCTATTCCAAAGAGCAGAGAACCATGCCGATGAAGATCTGAGGCAAGCAATAGATTATAACCCAGACGACCCAGGAAGATGCAGATGGGCCAAACCCATAAGACGTAGGAGTCTAATTGTGTGATTGCACAAGAGACGACCAGTGCCAAGAAGCAGAAACCAGACATCCAATCCTGCTTTTTGCATCCCAACTAAGGCGACACAACAAACTACGCGAGGTGTGATCTTAGTAATCACAACGAGGCATCAACAATAGGAAGACCAGGACTCAATAGGAGCCGATCCCGGAAGTCCTCCCTCCGGCCTGCAGTAGAGACCCCTAGGGGGTTAAAGCACAGGTCAGAACACTGCTGAGTTTTTAGTGGGTATGCCAGTGATAAGTCCCACACTATCCCCTCCCAGGGGACGTGCGTAAAAGAGCATTTTCTCAGAGCACAAAAAAGGGATGCATATTGAAGTTTGGATACAATGAGGGTTTTACCTTCTTATTCTTCAGATGCCGTCTTCGTTGCGAAGGTTGGCAATCAACAAGGCTATGCGTATTCTGGAAACAGCAGATCTTGTTGTGCATCCGTACCAGTCACACAAATTCTTCAACCACGAGTGGCGTCTTCTTCCGACACTTCTTCTTCCCTGCATCTTTCCCTGTATTATCAGTTGTAACATATGAAGCATACGTAGAGATCCTGATTTATGTCCATGCATCGTTGTGCGAGTACATTTAAAGCGTATAATGCTTCCCTTGTGCCAAAACCTTCTCGAAAACCAAACTGCGTCTCGCTGATATCTTGTTCCAATTTTCTATACATTCTGTTATGTATTATTTTCAGGAATGCTTTCAAGGTATGGCTCATGTGCGATAATCTGCACATTGTTGCAGCGGATGACTACAAAGTTGATATCAGCCATTCATCTGGTATGATTCCTGCATTATATATGGTGTTAAATAAGTGCAGCAGAATATCTGTATGTTACCATTCTATCAGTTTGATTATTTCGGCAGGTAATTCATCCGGCCCTGAGGCTTTCCCACATTTTAGTGTTTTTATAGCGTATACGACTTCTGACTTCGTTATCTCGGGTCCGTTTTCCTCCTGTTCATCGATCCATTCTTCGTTTTTTCTGTTATCCTTAAAGAGTTATTCTATGTATATTTTCCATGCCTTTAGTTTTTCCTCTATTTCGATGATTATTTTTCCATTCTCATCTTTTTGTATGCTAGTTTTTTTGTTTTTTTTGTATGTTCTTGTTATTTCTTTCATCCTTTTATACAAATTAAAATCGTCGTGTTTAGCTGTAGTAGTTCTATTTCTTCACATTTCTCTTTGTACCAGTCCTCTTTGGCTTGCCTTATTTGTTTGCGAATTGTTTTTTGGATATCGTTGTATGCTTTCTTGTCGTTCTTGAGTCTCCGTCGCCTCTCCATCAGTTCAAGTATCGTAGGAGTCATCCATTCTTGTTTTTGGGAACGGGTTTTCTTTGCCAGAATTGTTTCGCTTGGTTCGGTTAGGGAAGATTTAAAGCTTCCCATTTGTGTTAATGTGAAATTTTTTGTTATTGTTGGATTCTCATTGATCTTGTTCTTAATTTCTTGTCTTGTTTCAGTATTATTGAGGAGGGTGAGATCTAAATATGGCTTTCTTTTCTTAGGTGTTTGTTTTTTCAGTTTAATATTGAGTCTAGCCACTACAGGATTATAGTCGGATGAAACATCCGCTCCTGGGTAGGTTTTTACCGTCTTTATTCTGCTTTTATACCGATCATTTATTAAGATGTAATCTATCTGGTTTCTGACAAGATTATTAGGGTTATCTTGTGGGGATTTCCATGTATAAAGTCATAATCCCTTCAACATTTGAAAAATTCTTGCAGTTTCTAACAATAAAGCCCTACATCTTTAAGGCACTTGACGTCACTCTATCCACATGCTTAGTCTTAAGTCTTAAATCAAAACACAGTCCAAGATCCTATTGAGAGCTAACTTCATCATCCTTTTGTTGATCCTATAATCAAAATTAATATTTGAGGCCTCCGTAATCACTGTATTTTAATTTATATTTAGCCTGAACCTGTGAATCTCGCACCGAGACACCGAGTCCAAAGCATCCTAGTAATATTTTATTATTGAATAGAGTTGTAATCACTTGCAAAAATCAACCCCCTAGCAAAATGCAAGTCAGATCTAATATCATTTATGGCCAAAAGAAAGAGGAGTGGCCCCAAGTTTGAGCCTTGAGGAACCCCCGATGTAGGTGTAACCTGCAGATACAAGCTCAACAGCCTAATGATTTTATCATTAATTTCAAATCTCTTTTATTATTTCACCAAAGTACACCTTGTCAAAAGCCTTTTCCAAATCGGTATAAACAGCATTCATCTGAGAACCATTTTTAAATGTCTCCTGAACATATTGGGTAAAGGCCTTATAAATTTGTAATAGTTGAAGGTTGGGCTAAGAAACCATGTATTTTTTCCACATTACTGGAAATATACCATGTCCCAAGCACAGGTTGAAAGTAAATTCTAATGGTTTTATTAATTAATCCACACGTCCCTTAATTACATAGGCAGGTACACTATTAATTGACCCATCTTCAACTTACTGATGGCATCTCTAATCTTCTCCTCAGGAATTGTCAAAAAACCAAAGCTACTATTACTATATTTATTATAATTATTACATAAAAATATTATTACAATTTCTTCTGGTATAGCAGAAGAGTTTTTTTGGTTTTGTATATAAATTTTCAGAATGATTTGGATCATTTCTAATATTGCCTTGGATTGGCCACTGATATTGGGAATATGCAGTTTCACATTCAATTTTGACGAATTGTCGTAATTCCTTATAACCCTGTATGGAAGGCATGTTAACTAGGAAGCTAAAAAAATTACTTAGATAATCCAGGTTGAAAACTATTATCAAGTAACATATCAAATGGACGGTGCTCAGCAACCCTTGTAGCGACCAAAAATGAGCAATTTTCTTTCGATTTCCCACGAAATAGGGAATTTCGTAGATGGATGATATAAAGTGAAAACTTCTTTAGCACGAGTGTGATTTGAGACTCGATGAAACGAAAAATGCGACAGTAAAAAGATATCTATAGGATGCAGCCTGCGAGAGAATGAGACAGAACACAATAATTGTTGCATGTTTGTTAAGAGTAAAAAGTAGTTCTCGTCCGATCACTGAAGTTAAGCAAGATCGGGCGTGCTTAGTATTTGGATGGGTGCCCGCTTGGCTTAATTTTATGAAGGTTTCACTTCTACCGCGTGTGAACTGCACACATGAACTTTTTTCTGTAAATTACTTTTTTTCCGTTAATATTATTATTACATCTATTGATTCAGGCATTTATCCAAGCATTTGGTAAGTTTTGTATCGTAAATCTTTCAGCTTCATTTCGTTAATGGCTCTCATAAAACATAGCATGAGGCCAAAGCAGAAAGTCTAAAAGAACTTTTGTACTGAAAAATGCATGATACAGAAACGTGGCGTCACGCCACAAGTCTGCAGGCGCTTGCAAATCGATTTTCCGTCTATGGGGGTGTGTTTATCCCGCTTTATCGGCGGGATTGTCGGATTTTCCGATTTAGACACAGAGGCCCCTGGTTTTGAGTATTACGCTCGTAGAAAAAAAAATATATTGTTGCAGTCCAAAATCCGTGCTAAAGCCGACAGCGTGTGTATACTTGTTCATATGCGTGTCACATTGTCTAACTTCTAAACCAAAGCTTGTATGAATCTAGCTCTAGACATGAAAGTGTCCTAGTGAATATAACAAATTCTGAAATAAGAGCATCTGATATTTGGCAACCCTGTTCGAAAGAACAATTTCCAACGTCACGCAACTGACGTCAATGTAGTTCCCGGCGATATTCTGTCTATAAGCAGAGCCTAGTTTCTTGTGTTCCTGATTCCCGCATGAAGGATAATCGAAAAAATAATGACGATATTATAAAATCCTGGTTCCAAATAAAGACTAAGGTTGTACTGTGTGCTGAGACAATGCCATCTTCAGAATGCTATTCAATTTCATATATACAAACTGTATGCGGATATGCGTGTCAATAAATTTCTAAACAAGAGCCTAATTACTTGCAGGTCATATTATGTACATGAATGGGAATACAGTATTTATGCCCATAAACGTGAAGTTAGTTATGCTATTTTTATGACGCAGATCTTCGTGCTAAAGCGTTAAAGCTGCTAGATGAAATCTGTAAAAGCTTTTGATGAGAATGCAAAGCTCAACAGGAATAGCAGATTGCTAGGTTTAGGTTGAAACTGTCATCAACGATCAAAATTTAGCATGTTTTTGATGAGAATTCTCCTCGGAATTCTCGCAAAGGCTTAACAGGAATCACTTGAAAATATTATAAACGATACCTATTAAATCTGGACGAGCTTTTGATGCAAATCTTCTCGAAAGCCTAGCAGATGGCCAAGTTCAATTTGAAAATACCATTAATAATATTAAACAACATTTATTAATAATAAAGCGCTAATCCCAGTTGAAAATATTCACTTTAACTGTCATTAATATAATTTTACGACTCACTCAGGCGATAAGTTGATATATAAAATAAAAAAAAATAAATAAAAGAAGGTGTACATGCTTAAAACCGCACGATAGAAGTGAAAACTTCAGCAGAACGATATTAAAAACTTTTGCTCCTTACATTTCGACAATATTATAAGACATTGTAGACAAACATTAAAACATCCAAAATCAAAAATCAATCGTATAATTTTAAAAAATTTGATACCTCACACTAAGGGTCTAAAATCGATTGTTCGTGAGATGTTGATGTTGAAAAATACATGTTGAAAAATACATTCCTTTGAACTAATATTTCCGCTAAAAAAATCCGAACCATCGTGACTCGACGCCACCCTGAATCATTAGACATAATAGCTAATCTAAACGAAATAAATATTTAAAGTAACCCAACTACAATATAAAAAAACTAGTCCAATTCGTAACTGCCCTTCCGGCGGTTTCCATAGAAACGATGTACATTTCCATAGAAACGACGTCGCTCTGTTCCCATCTTGACGTAGAAGAAAGGACGTTAGTAAACTGCCCTTAGTATTTACCTACGATGAAAATACGGAAATATAACATGTTTTCCTAAATCTAGAAATGATTATTAAAATCACTATAAATTCATTTTGTAATTTTACTAATATAAATTCGTGACGTGGCAATTGCCAATATTACTTTATTCATGACATCATTGTGTCCGTAATAACTACGATATAATGCTCGAAATAATATTAAGAATCTTAATTGACCACCACCAAATGTGTTAAAAGCAATTCACTGGACAGTAAAGACATGGGTAATTCTGATACATTCGGCATGAATTACTGTTTAATTAACTTAAAGTACTTAAACTAAACTTGACTCTAGTTATCTACATAAAATTCTTAATGCAAACCATCATTTTTTGTTCAAACATATCACCCAAGAATGTACTTAAAACTGAAAAGGCGCATCAAAAATTGTAACACCCCGTGACCTTCAGAACACCAAACTGTAAGTCCCAGTATATTTCTGTATTATATTATTCGAACCAAATATGCCGAAAACTGCTTGAGTAAGGCATCCAGACGGATAATGGGTGTGCCGTTTGTTTATATTAGCTCGATCTTTTCACGCCGTTCTTAAAATGCTTTGATAAGAATATTTCTAAGTATATGAAGCGTTCTAAATTAATGTTACCCATATCGATTCTTTTCGACGACGTTAGACTTCTTGAAATAATACGAATCATTGAGTTGTAGACTGTGATTTAAACGGTGTCTTGTGGTGATTTTAAGTGAGCACAACGAGAATTAATATAAGAAGTTTAATACAGGTGAGCTTTTTCACTGAGTGTCCCCTCTTAAGCATTTTGCATATCTCTATAAATAATTCAGTTAGTTATTTAGAGTTCATATATGGTTATTTCGATATTTGAATACATGCTTAAAGATGAATGTATATAAACAAGACATATTGATTTATTAATCATGATTGAATAATAGTTTTAATAGCAGTTCGTGTGAACATGATATCTGGAGCGAGTATGTTGCGCGTTGTATCCCTTCGTACTCATTGCACCACTCAGATATTGGCTCCGTGCCAAGGTTGAGTATCTGGAGCGAGTATGTTGCGAGTTGTATCCCTTCGTACTCATTGCACCACTCAGATATTGGCTCCGTGCCAAGCTTGAGTATCTGGAGCGAGTATGTTGCGAGTTGTATCCCTTCGTACTCATTGCACCGCTCAGTGCTCGTAGCATTGTGAGACGCATTGCGAGTTGAATCCCCTTGCGTCTAAGGGTAGTTTTGGGGATGATCACGTCGCGCGTTTTATCCCCTCGTGGTCACAGAAATATCCCTAGTTACTACGCCTTGATGATAAGTTAAAGTAAATTGACTATGATACAGAGCGTGTTGTATCGCTTGTATTATGTAGTTCTCCGAGTTATTAAAACTGATAACTAAATAGGCAAAATAAGGGGATGGACACTCACACATTTTTCTTTAATTATAGGGAAGCACCTGATTATGCGACCAATAGGAACGTACCTCGACCAATCTACTTTGGCTATTAATAGATTTAGCTCTGTTTTTATTAATTCATAAGTAAGTAATAATTGGCGATATAAATTGATATTAAATTTGATATGTAGTTAACACGTTTTTATGTTCTTGGTTTATTTACTTGATTTATGCAATTATAATTCTACTATTCTTTTACAAATCACAACACCGCATTTTTACTCCATTGCTATACCGTTTAGGATCCGTGAATATGCGTATACTGTGTTCTATCTCATTCTCTCGCAGGCTGTATCCTATAGATCTATATCTTTTTATTGGTGTCGCTTTTTCCGTTTCATTGTGTCCCAAATTACTCCCGTTTTCAGCCCAAGATCGGTCTTGTTCTCAACTGGCACACCCTCTAAGGAACTAATTTTGCACTTATAATGGGAGTTGTGTGTTGTCAGTGATTAAAAAATCAGGCTGTAAGTTGCTGTAACAGTCTTAGGGTTGTGCCTCTGTCATAAGTATCCTGACGCACCAGGTATATCAGTCCATATCTGAAACGATCTGCCTTAGCCAGTGGGATTGTGTAGGTAAATATATTTATTCGGTCAACTTTGGTGTAAATATTAAAACACTTTCTGAAAGCCCCAGTCAGATCATGTATCGTATAAATTTCATGTTATGTCTATAGGCTTTTCACACAATGACGTATTATACACCTACGATATCATATCAATTTAATTGAGTTTTCAAATAGCTCTCTTAGTAATTTTAGTTAATCTTACTACGCTAAAATCGTATTTAATATTTCCCCAATAATTTCGACAGTAACATAAAATAATATAATAAAATATCCGAATTGCAGCCTATCTCCTTCAACTTAATTGATTTACGAACGACTTTCAATGCCAGACGGTTTATAGTATATCTATATACAGTTTGGCGTAAAATTTATATTTTATGTATACGTACACCTCGACATAAACGTAGCTATTAATACCTATTAATTTGTTCTAGTCCCAGGTCTTGTGATAAACCGTCACAGCTGATTACTGTATATGTATAACTACAATACACGTCATAATATCAATCGGTGATTCAGGAGGTATCATTATTATTAATAAAAGTTCTTTATTATTTATTATAAAAAATTCATTCATAGATTTCGGTCAAAGATCTGATGCCCCTTGCGACACAAAGTTACTTTTTGAGCCGACGACATGAATTTACTTAATTACTTAGTTACTTCCACGAGAATCTGTGAGACACTATTTTTCGGTTTCGTCAATACTGTGACCATAGTAACAGACTTGAAAAATTAAAGTTATTTTCAAAAATTTCCCGAGTCCCACTTGGATATTACGACGTACTACAAGTGAAGTTTCTGATCAGACTATAAATTTCCCGAGTCCCAGCCGGACATTACGACGAGCTACAAGTGAAGATCGCTTTCAAACTGACTTTTGCCCCGATAATTTCTCGGTTTTATCGCAACTTATCGTCTTGTTTGTTCCCAGAAAAATCTGGAATCTGCACACCTGTGGTAATAATAACACGCACACTGTGGTATGGCGCAAAACGCTCCAAGACACAACGTTACATAGATAAAAATGGTAAGTAATGTTTTGTTTTACAAATCAGCATGCCAGCTTACTTAGCAGATAAGAGCTAAAATTTCACAATATATAAAATCTAAAAATACCCTACACACAATTGCAACGGGCAATGAGCCAAAACACACGCAACAGAGCACGATCATTGAGGTGAGAGTCCTCCTTTATCATTGTCTTAAAAAATAAGTTAAAGTGGGATAGTTTATTTTGCCAAAAATCATATACCATCAGTTTACTAATTGGAAGATGTATTTTATTTAGCGTAGTAGTAAGTACAGATTTACAAATATGAGCAAATTACACAAAAAACAATAAATTTTTTATATTTCAATGTCCAGATTTGTTAACCATTCCAACGCCGGTGCAGATGCCACCATGAAGTCACACCAGCTTCCCGAGTATGAACGTTACACTCACTGCGATTACTACGAATGTGCTGGATGGTCTGTGGTCTGTCTTGGTGCTCCACAGTCGAATTCCGGTGATGCTGTTTTCCCCCATCTGTGCAGCGAGTCTGCGCACCTTCCATGTCCTGTGCACAAGAATAAATAACAACTGCGCACCCGTTTCAATGCTGACCATTGTCTACGGCTCGGTCTACGGTTTAGGTCGGTTCCTGGGATATTGTAGTTACAAGTCGTAAACCGGTTTTGCAGGACATCACTTGTTTGTCTAGTCCAGTCGTGCGCCCATTGAGATCCCCAGGGTCATAGCCGTCATTTTGGAATGAGTCAACCAGGTATAGTGAAAGTTTTCTGGACTTAGTCTTCTGTTTCTCAGCTGTGGGAGATCTTCGTGAATTGGTAGTGTTGCGTTTGAGGTGATCGTTCTGTATTCGTGCGGTAGCGCCTCCTTTCTACGTATTTCGGGTGGTAATATATTGCACAGCACTGGCAACCAGTATGTAGGTGTAGACTTGATGGTACAAGATATCAGCCTCATTGTGCTATTCAGCTGTCTGTCGACAAGTCTGGAATGGCAGCTGCTAGTCCACACCGGGGCACAGTATTCAGCTACGGAAAAAAACAAGGGCTAGGGATAAATCGCGTAATGTTGTTGCAGTTGCTCCCTACGAGGTTCCGCATAACTTCTGAATTATGTTATTTCGGGTTGCCATTTTCGCCGCGGTATTCTCCAGGTGTTGCCGATAAGTGAGCGTGCGGTCCAAGGTCACTCCTAGATACTTAGGGTGCCCGCTGTGTTTCAAGGTGGTATCCTCTAGTTGTACTTCTCTTTATGCATTTGTCATTTTGTTATTAAGGTGAAATGTCGATGCCTCAGTTTTGGTAGGGTTTCGTATTAGTCTCCATTTCTTAAAGTATGTGTGTAAGACGGCAATGTCGTTGTTGAGGATAGCTTCCGCAGCATCAAGAGATTTGTGTCTGATAACCAGTGTTATGTCGTCCGTGTAGCAGAATTTTTTCCCCTCTGTGGCTGGTAAGTGTGATATGTATAGGATAAATAAGAGGGGGGGCTAAGACCGACCCTTGGGGAAGGCCATTATTTATTATCTTGGTGTGGCTAATTTTGTTGTCGAGGACCACCTTGAAGCATCTATTGCTCAGCATGTTCTGAATCAGGCGGGCTGTTTTCTGGCATGGTATAAATAAATTTGCAAACCAGTCCCTCTTTCCAGACCGTGTCATGGGCTGACGTCAAGTCTAAGAATTCGGTGGCTGTTTTCCGTCTTTGTTGAAGACTCGCTTCTATGTGTGACGTCAGTGCCATCCCCTGGTCACAACAGCTGCGTCCCGGTCTAAATACTGCCTGCTCAGGAGGCAGGTATCCCATAATGGTACTGGCAATTCTGTTATGTAGGAGGCGCTCCAGAAGCTTGTACGTACAGCTAAGAAGAGCAACAGGCCTGTAGCTCTTTGGCTGGGCCGCAGGTTTTCCTGGCTTCAGCAGGGCTATTATTTTCGATTTTTTTAACTCCTTAGGCAGATCTTCAGTCAGCAGAATGTTAGAGAGGAATTGCGATGCCAGGAGCCTTTCCCTGGCTGGATGTATGAACATTTCTCTGCACATTCATATCCATCAACCTCCCTAAGAAATATACTTAGTGCCTTAGTGCATAGCCCATATCTTTCTAAATAAGACGTCAGATTACTTGAAATTAATGAGAGATACTGTTCTCTCCATAAAGTTAGCCCCGCCATTTTGTTTCCAAAAATTTTTGTTATACTTAGTACCTACTAGTTAGTTATATCTCCGAGACTTTCCTCGATTTTTGAAAATAAATTACGGCCCAACTCAGCACAAATAACACCGGATGCATTGCCATATAGTTTTTAATAAAATTGTTTTTTTTATTGTTATTATATTTTTATGCAAATAAGCGAAAAAAAAGGAATAGCGGCACAAGTAAGCGCAAACAGAACGCAACTCAGCAGAACAAAAAAAATGAAAAAAGTATGGTATGGCTAGAACTGAGGTGATATACCTCCGGGAATTTTCGACATTTTTGATAATGATAATTAAAAATACTTTAAAATCTATACATATATGACATTATCGAAGACACTATAAATTGCATAAATCGTCGACTTTTATTTTTTATGGAACCCATTTTGTCGTCCCGTCAAAATATTATTTGGTATACAAAAATTACATTATTTTTTCAAAATATATTTAAAATTATTAATTCTCTCTCCTGCCTTTGCACTTCTTTTGTGTGGGCCTATTTGCTCGGGCTCTTATTCGTGAAGGTTTTAAAGAAACAGGAAATACTATGTTGGAATATTAATTCATTAACTGAGGACGAGGCAGAGCCAATGCTATGAACTGTTTCCTTCAATAACCAACACTGGAATTAGTTATCTATCTGATATTATAAACGACTGTCACAGGCCGTTTTGTCTAGCGTATATCGATGCGTAAATAACCCTAGAACTTGCCCTTCATGTGGTTCCAAGCGCACTCATAGTTGGTAGCGAGAACCCCCGAGAAATTAAAATAAATCCGCGCTGCTAAACAATTCGATTTCCAACAAATTGAATTTGGCGCGTGAAAATAAAGTCGATAGCCTTCTAATATTTCCGGCTTTCGTAGCTTACTGTTTTGGATTGGTTAAGGAGTTGAGCATCGCGCGCGCAGTTAATTAATTACCCCAGAATAATTGGGAATTTCTATTGATTGGAGTAGCTTAATGACAATGCCCTTTTGGCTCGCCTTTTGGCTACCCTGTGTAGTTTTTTTGGTCGATGTCCATACATCGAAATCCCGGGTTTTCATCGTTTAATTCCCTAGGATGAATTATCGAGAGGAACATGTGATTAAGCGTGCTGTGTAATCATTGGTGGAGCTTTTCGATTCCAGGTCGCTTGGGTTACTCTTTTACGACGATCTTGTGAGTCAAGCAGTCATTTTAGACACCGGTTGGAATCAATTTTTTATGTTACCTGTGGGATTTTTCCAACCGGGTCATTTTAACAGTTTCAGTCTTTAATTGTGCCTTATCTATTCTTAAGTGTTGCTGTCTGAAATGGCCCTTTGTGGGATTTGAGTGCTGCTTTTGCAAGGTAAGTTGAGTTTTTTTGCGCATTTTTTTTTGTCTTTCTGTGAACGCCATCATTTCTAACATGGTGACGCACGTGGGCGGATTTTTAATTTTGATAAGCAACTGGCCACGCCTACACAGGTAGATTATTGTTTGTTTACATTCTGATTTCTCTTTTTCCTTGATGGTTGATTTTGATTACCGAGTTATAATGCTCGTCCATTAAGAGTTACGTGTGAAACCTTGAATATGTGTTCTGTCACAGGGTTCTCCCGTTGGGTCTACTGCTACCGTGAGGTCTATTGCTACCGTTGGTCTATTCCACCGTCGGATGATCCGATCCATTGCTACCGTTGGGTTGTTCATCGCTATCGACGAGCATCGTTAGCGACATAGTGTTCCTTGGCTACGCCTGTCTAACGGTACTACGTGTATAGAGCCTTACAGTCCTTCGCCTGTCAAGGAAGTCTTCTTTCTACCGTGAGCAGTTCTTTTCTGGAAGATGCCTGAGGAGTTACTCATCGGCCAAGTGAGCAATTTATAGTTTATTTTCTTTCTATCCATATATATTTTGCGGCAATACATAGTGTGTAATTTACTTACGATCTCTAATTATTTTTTTTTTAACTTTTTCTCCTTAATTAAGGTAACATTTAGTCATCAAAATTTTCTTCTAAATGAACTTTGAATTTTTGGCCAATCTTGTCTAGCCTAAGATGCTTGATTTTATTTAATCAAATTCTAAAGTTCAGTCCGTTGATATAGAATAAATCAGATTTTGGATCAAAATTTTTTTTGAACTTTTAATTGACTGACACAATAACGTTGTAGGTCGAACTAGTTTTATTATCATTCCCAGTCTTCACGATTTCTGGCTTCCGTTAGATAACCGTATATCAGATAACTACTAGTATTGATACGGCCTAGTAGACTTTGCGTTATTTTTAATTGTTATTTTTATTGCGGCCTTGGATATTTTCTTTGCTCAACAAATTGTTTATTATCTTTGTCGTACCCGTAACTTGACCAGAGAGTGGATTACTTACGCGTAAACTGTCATACGTTAAGGCCTATAATAACGCCAGGTCTAACCAGTTTGTTTTCATATATTGTTTTTGCGGCAGTTATCGACGTAGCTTAACTGAACCGAATAACTATAGTTAGTTAGTAATACGGCATTGTAACGGATCATGATTCGAGACGCCTGCATTAATCTTTGATTAAGTGGATATTCAAGTTACTTGAATTATCCTACAATATTGACGCTATTTTTCTTTTATTATTAATGCATAAAGCGTTCGTCGTAAATTACGATTGAATACTTGCATTTGTTAAGATAAAGCGTGTAATTTATCTCTTCAAGTAACCGAGTAAATCCTGCCTTTTTCTCGTTAAAAATACAGTGTTACCATAAAATTAATCTGCTATGATTACTGAAATTTTGTCGTCTTTTAATCCTTTTTTTTCTAATGACCAGCTGTGATACTTCAGAGTAGTAATAAAACCGATCCCTTGTTTGTTTAGTGACCTCTTTTGTTTAATTAAATCTTTAGTGAAACTCCAAAGGACTGGCCCGCTACAGTAAGTATCTGTTCTTTTTATTAGTTGCGCTCAATAATTGAAACGTTCTTGATTTACTTTTGTTTAATATTAGAGTATTTGTTTATCATTTACTTTAGTTATTTTCTCTTTTTTGATTAATTTTTGAGTATTTGTTTCTCATCGACTTTTCGGTTAATATGGGTACTTGCTTTATACCGACTTTGGTATTTGATTAATTTTTGGGTAATTATTTTTCCATTATTAATACTGATAAATTGCCGGTATATATATTTAATCTAAACTTCTAACTTACTTCTGTTGTCTTATTGATCGGTTTCCTTGATAGAAATAAATACAATTTTTTTGATATTCTTTTATTTTGTATCGAAACTTAAGCTAAAACGAGTTCCATAATTCAACTTTGGGGTATTTCTCGCTTGTGCTGTCTACAAGCCCGTGGCGCCTTAAATAAATCACCCACCCCTACTCTCTGACATTTGAGCTAGAGCCTAATTGACATACTTTAATTCATTCAAAATTAATTATTAAATTCTCAAAATTATTTTTTTTTTCGATTCACTCCCAGTTCCTTCTAAGCTGGAGTGAAGGTTTGCGCCCATTAAAAGGACAGAAAGAGTGTAATACGACTCTGAACAAAGATAGACGCAATATAATCTAGACGAGATCGATCAAAACGAGATAGAACGTCTGGACTTTAGATGCTAAAAAATAAACCCTTCCTCTACAGCTAGCACCACTTGGTAATTTCAACTTGCAGAAATGTGAGAGTAATTATTTTTATTTCCCACTTTTTTGGATGATGATCTACTTCTTTAGCAAAAATTAGGATGTATCTGCATAATCACAAACAATTTTCTTAAGGAAAAGTTCAAAGCAAGAAGGACAGTAACGGAGTGTGTTTTGGAAATCAACATTCGAACGTGGCCCTAAAATAAATCAGGAAATTTCCACTGGAATTGTTTTTATCCAAACAAACGGTACCTAATTAGTTTGGTTTCAATATTACTTTAAGCTAATAAGTCAAACGTTAATTACATCCAGTAATATTACCTTTTACTGTTTTAATTATTGCCGTTGGTTATGCCATGAAACGGAACTAATGAACGCATTTTACAAAAACTATATCAACGTGTGCGGCAAAATTATATGGATATGAGGTTTTCCGGAGTAAAGCTATTGAATAACATTCCCATGGTTATAACTAATTAATAAAGTCATGCAATATCGAAGCATTCTTAGCGTATAATTATTTGCTGAATGAAATCAAATCAAATTAACAGCCCTATTCTGCTAGGGATGAACGTGACAACTCAAATGAGAGCTCTTTCGACGGAGATGATCATGAAGATGATACTGAATTGTCAAAACTGGCAAGCAGGAATTTTATTTTATTTTAGTCACTTTAAGGAGGAGAAATGCAGAGTAGTACAAGTTTTGAACCAAAAATCAGTTGGCAGAAACAGACTTTGATAGTAAAAAATGAGATTTGAACAATTAATTGGAAGGAAAAGTGAGCGGATTTATGACTACTTTGAAAATTCTCGGAAATATAGTAATTCGGTTTTTCAAAAACCGTATTCTTTTTAATTATTTTTGTAATTGTGCCAATTTTTTCCCTAAGATATTTGCTGCAGTTTCGTTTCGTCTTCAAAGAAGGTAGCAAAATTCATTAGAAAAAATAGTGTCTATCTGTTTCTTGGATTCAGGTGAATAAATGTAGATTTTGCAATGCTCTGTGAGCCAAACCAACAAAAACTAACCCAAATTAACCAAAGAAGTGAATTATAACACTTTTGTACACATTAATTTGGGTTAGTTTATAGTTTCTGCTCGTTTTGAATGAAATGTAGCGCGTTTGCTTGTTTGGGTTGGTTTCCGTTGGTTAAAAGCGGAATTAAAGGGTGCCGGGGAAATAGTATTTCGTACAATTTGTCTGAACCCCGGGACACATTACACGCTCTTTTAAATTTTCCCTTTGTCTTAATAAGAAAATGTGCAACATTTGGCAACTTTGCACTAAGATTCGCATGGGTTCACTTGAGCAAGCAGTCATTAGTATACGTTAGATCCAAAATGGCGGTCTTACTTTATGAACATCATTCTTAAAGCTTTTTTAACCTCGTTAACCTCTTTACCGAATTGTTTTTGATTCATGAGACATAGGACAATTTATTACAAACGACTGCAATTAATTTCCTTGAATAACTCCAAAGAATTTGATTCTATAAAAACGCTATTTAAATATTTAAATAAAATCTTCATATTTTTTTCTGCTTTACAAAACGGCGTTATAAGTTTTTGTATATCATTATTTATAACTGAGATCATCGTTAACTGAATTATTCTAAATACGCACCTGAATTTTAAATTTTATTTCTTGAGAGTACGTTTTACCCCGCTCAATCATGTGATTTAGCTACAATCGCAGTGGAAACCAGCATCTGGAGGCATAGAATTCTAGTTGAAAGTTAAAGGTTTTATGCTTTTTTTTAAACCCCCACCACTGAATCGAACTTATTTATTTATAAACTGGGATCTGTATTTAGGAGCATGGAATTTTTGTCCCAAATGTGGCATCGATATTTTAACAAATGTGTACTTTAGGATGTACGATAGTCCGCGCCGAGCTTAAACCGCTGAAAAATATCCCGCCATTACTGGTTCGATTTCATCGAAACTACACACGCGTTCCGAGGCTAAACATTTTTAATTTAAATTTGAAATCGATAGCTTTAACGATATGCGTTCTAATTTTGTTGCACATGAAAAAGCAATAAATAATCTTAGCGTGTGGTTCTTCTCAATAACAACCACAACAAAACTTGCAGTTTCAGCCAACATCTTCATGTCCCAAAGAACGATTCTTAAACTGATCCTACGAAAATGCGAAACGCCACTGAACCGGAGGGAATCGGCATAGATTGTTACCTTTGTCAGAAAATAGCGTCAAAAGATTATGCAGACGCTCGTGAGATGTATCCCTATATCACAGAAGTAATCTGTGCCTATATATCTTCCTTATTATTAAGACAGGTCAATGGTTTCTGTGGCCAATAAAAATGCGAAAAATTAGAGCAGATGGTACTTCCTACGGAGGGCTCTAGGGTACTTCCACACCAAACCCAAGTGAAATGTAAAAATAATGACATGTTAGCAGCTACGCGGATCTCGGCGCAAGATTGTCAAATGTTGCATTTTCTTATTACCGCAAAGTTAATTACTGCAATGTGTCTCGGCTTTTGGACGAATTGTACGAAATACTATTTCCCTGGCGATCTAATCGAACAAGGGCGGTACAATAATTCATGCATTGCCCTTCGCTCGTTCCGGGAGCATAACGAACAGAAACCAAAACCCAAATAAATATAAAATCTGCTGAATAAAATAATTCACTTCTTTGGTTAATTTGGGTTAGTTTCAGTTAGTTTTTGTTGGGTTTGTTCAAGCGAATAGTGTATTCCACTCCTAAATCAGCATGCATTTGTATTCATTAATTTGAATAAAAGAAAGATATATATTTGTACACTATTTGTTACCGATACATTTTGGTACCTTAGAAGATGAAACGAACCTGCACCAAATATGTTCAGAACAGATTTGAAAAAATTGATGTTTTGGCTTCTGTGACAAATGACAGTAACAACAAAAGAGTTAGCACAACAAAATATCTTCGAAAAGTTCAAAATGGCCGGGATAATTTTATGGGCAGTGTCGGACGTTAGTTTATTTATCTGTCATTCACTGCTTTGGCTTTTGAGCCCTTGGTTGAGGTATTTCTAACTTATAGAGCTTCTGTCTTGTTTTCTATCTTTTTTATCTTGGTATTTTTGCGACTTTTGTTTTATCCCCGGTATTACCAGTGTATAATTTAGTTTTTAATACAGTTAACGGTTTTCTCTTCGTTCTTCTCTACTATTTCTTTCTCATTCACTACTTTGTTTTTTGAACCTTTGGGTCAGGTATTTTTAATTTATTCTTTCTTGTTTCTTATTTTCTTCAAAAAATTATTTTTGCGACTTTTGTTTTACCCCCGGTAATACCCGGTTATAATTTAGTTTTTAATAGGGTTAACGGTTTTTCCAGGGGTCTTCTCTATGATTCCTTTCTCATGTGTTTTTGAGCCTTTGGGTCAAAAATTTTTAATTTATAGAACTTCTTGTTTCTTATTTTCTATATCTTGTTATTTTTGCGACTTTCGTTTTACCCCCACTATTACTAGTGTATAATTTGTTTTTTAATAGGGTTAACGGTTCTGGGTTCTTCTCTATGATTCCTTTCTCATTCACTACTTGTTTTTGACCCTTTGGGTCAGCTATTTTTAATTTATAGAATTCTTTCTTGTTTCATATTTTATTTATCTTGTTATTTTTGCCACTTATGTTTTATCCCCGGTGTTGGCACAAGGTACCGAGGCGTACGAGCGAATCCCAGCAAGGTAGAGATGGTCATCTTTACCAGAAAAAGAAAGTTGGAGGTCTCTCCCAACATCGCGTTGGAAGGGACCCCTCTTGTGGCGAAGAAATGCGTCAAGTATCTGGGTGTCTGGTTGGACTCCAAACTGACCTTTCAGGAACACATTCGGCGCAAGACCGCGGCGGCGCTCAGTGCCCTGTGGGCTTGCCGTAGGGCGGTGGGAGGGACCTGGGGACTTGGGCTGAAAACTATGCTATGAATATACAGGACGATGATCGCTCCGATGCTCATGCACGGATCGGTTGTTTGGTGGCCAGGATCCATGAAAATGGCGTCCAGACTAGTGCTGGACAAATTACAGCGACTTGCATGCCTCTGCATCACCGGGGCTATGAGGACGGCACCCACAAGGGCCCTGGAGGTGCTGGTGGGGTTGCCCTCGTTGACGGACCGGGTGAGACACGAGGCAGCCAGAGTGGCCATGAGATTGGCTGACGTGGGGATGTGGAGGCACAACGGCTCCTGCTGGGGCCATTGTGGCCTATGGCGAGGCCTGTCTGGAGGCCTATTCATCCTGGTTATGCCAGGTGACACGATGGTTCCTGAGATAGGCTTCCCCGAGGGGCTAAACTTCATCTTCCCTACAAAGGAGGACTGGACGGAGGGAAGGATGGGAACCTGGGATGGGCTAGTCTGGTTCACAGACGGGTCCAGAATGGAAACACTGTCCGGAGCAGGTGCGTACTGTGAGGCTCTGGGGCGGGAATTATACGCCTCACTTGGCGAGCACACTACGGTTTTCCAAGCGGAACTTTTTGCGATCCTGATGGGGGTCTGGGAGTCGTTAAGGCTCAATGTCGGTGGCAGGAGAATTTTCTTCTGCTCCGACAGCAAGGCCGCACTCATGGCGCTGAAATCGGTCCGTACGCGCTCTCTGTTGGTAAGGGAGTGTAGAAGCTGGCTGATTGAACTTGCAAAGCGAAAAAAGGTTACGCTGGTCTGGGTACCGGGACACTCAGGTGTACCGGGAAACGAGACTGCCGATGCCTTAGCCAGAGAAGGCTCCGCACGCGGATACTTGGGGCCTGACCCCTGTGTGGGGATCGCCCAGTGTGTCCGCGAAAGAACTTTGGAGGCCTGGATGGAGGGTCGGCCGGAGGAGGTATGGCGGACGGCTCCGGGGATGAGACAGACGAGGCTCATGATACATGGGCCTGCGAAGAGTGTCGCCAAGGGGCTGTTGTGCCTACCTAGGAAGGAGTGCAGGGCCCTGGTAGGATTCTACACAGGGCACTGTAGGCTTAGACGGCACCTGACCCTGCTGAGAATTGTAGAGGAGGCGGAGTGTAGATGGTGCATGGAGGACGATGAGACCCCATACCATCTACTTACGGAATGCCCCGCCTATGCGTGGGCAAGATTCAGAATCTTTGGCGTGGCGTCAATCGAGCCAGATTCAGTGCGTCGTGTTAGTCTGAAAGAGATGCGGGCTTTCTTAAGGAGGACCGGCATCCTGGAGGTTCTCTAATGCGGGCTGGGGGCACAACGGGTCCAATTGGTGGCCTAAGTGCAAGGCCCGCTAGGGGCCACCCTTCCATACTGATACCCCCGGTATTACCAGTGTATAATTTGGTTTTTAATACGGTTAACGGTTTTTCTGGGTCCTTCTCTATGATTCCTTTTTCATTCACTACTTTGCTTTTGACCCTTTGGGTAAGATATTTTTAATTTATAGAACTTCTTTCTCGTTTCATATTTTCTTTATCTTGTTATTTTTGTGACATTTGTTTTTACCCCTGGTATTGCCAGTGTAAAATTTGGATTTTAATACGATTGAAGGTTTTTTTTGGGTTCTTCTCTACGATTCCTTTCTCATTCACTACTTGTTTGTGAGCCTTTAGGTCAGATATTTTTAATTTATAGAACTTCTTTCTTGTTTCTTATGTTCTTTATTTTGTTATTTTTGCGACTTTTGTTTTTATCCCTGGTATTGCCAGTGTAGAATTTGGTTTTTAATACGGTTAACGGTTTTTCTGAGTCCTTCTCTATGATTCCTTTCTCATTCACCACTTGTTTTTGAGCCTTTGGGTCAGGTATTTTTAATTTATAGAACTTCTTTCTTGCTTCTTATTTTCTTTATCTTGTTATTTTTGCAACTTTTGTTTTACCCCCGGTATTACCACCAGTGTATAATTTGGTTTTTAATAGGGTTAACCAAGGGGTTAACGGTTTTTCTCTATGATTCCTATCTCATTCACTACTTGTTTTTGAGCCTTTGGGTCAGATATTTATAATTTATAGAACTTCTTCCTTGTTTCTTATTTTCTATATCTTGTTATTTTTGCGACGTTTGTTTTACCCTAGGTATTACCAGTGTACAATTTGATTTTTGTCATACGCTCCCAAAAATAGCTATTTTACGGACTAATTTGAGTCCGTAACATGCTTCTTTTTAGGCCTAGTCCCTAAAAGTCGCAATGACAACCTTTACGGACTATTCCAAAATTCCTGAATATGTCTAAATGTCAAATTTCGAATGACATGACAAAATTGTCAAATAGTTGCTACGATATCAAATTCTAAGCTAACTTTGTCGCACATTATGATTTCAAAAATTATGGTAAATTTGCGAATTTAGGCGTTCTGAAGAATTGCAAAAAGCGTATAAATAAAAATTAAATTTTGGGAGCGTATGACAAAAAATAATGTTTGTCACACGTACCTAAATGAAGTTTTTCAGGACTCATCTGCTATTCCGGACTCGGCTAACGCCTCGTCCGAAAACAGCAATGATTCGTCCTGAAAAACTCCATTTTAGGTACTTGTAACAAAAATAACTATTTTCGGCCTAGTCCCTAAACGTCGTCATGGCAACCTTTACGGACTATTCCAAAACTCCTGAATACGTCTAAATGTCAAATTACGTATGACATGACAAAATTATCAAATAGTTGCTACGATATCAATTTCTAAGCTAACTTTGTCGAACAAATTATGGTAAATTTGCAAATTTAGGCGTTCTGAAGAATTGCAAAAAGCGTATAACAAAATTTTGGGAGCGTATGACAAAAAATAGTGTTTGTCACACGTACCTAAGTGAAGTTTTTCAGGACTCATCTGCTATTCGGGACTTGGCTAACGCCTCATCTGGAAACAGAAATGATTCGTCCTGAAAAACTTCATTTTAGGTACTTGTAACAAAAATAACTATTTTAATACGGTTGACGGTTTCTTCTGGATTCTTCTCCATGATTCATTTCTCATTCACTACTTGTTAGAAAGCCCTTATCTATAATATAGGGCTTTCTATAGGGCGAGACCAATCGGGATAAAAACTTCGTAACGGTACGTCGGATCGCTCTGGGACTTATACCTATCGACTTGGAATCGAAAAAAAATTTTTTGATTTTTTGTCTGTATGTGTGTATGTATGTATGTATGTGATGAAATCGATTACAGGTCGCAATTTTGAAGGTAGCGAGTTGAAATTTCGCATAGAGGTAGAGGTCCCCAAACCCTCGGAACCTATTGATTTTGGTTACGATCGGTCAATATACAGGGTGTGAAAACATGACAAGTTACCGTTTTTTGGCGTTTTTTGGCATTTTTGTCCGTGTAAACAAGGACCAACTTTTCTTTTTTTTTATGTCAAATGAAAGTATTCGGTAAGACACGTATTTTTGTTCCTTTGCTCTTTTGCTCTAATTGTTATACAGGGTGTGAAAACAGGACAAGTTACCGTTTTTTGGCATTTACAGGTCACAATTTTGAAGATAGCGACCTGAAATTTGGCATAGAGGTAGAGGTCCACAAACCCTCGAAGCCTGTTGATTGTGGTTACGATCGGTTAATATACAGGGTGTGAAAACAGGACAAGTTTCCGTTTTATGGCATTTTTGGCATTAAACAAGGATCAACTTTTCTTTTTTTATGTCAAATGAAAGTATTCGGTAAAACACGTATTATTGTTCCGTTGCTCTTTTGCTTTAATTATTATACAGGGTGTGAAAACAGGAAAAGTTACGGTTTTGTGGCATTTACAGGTCGCAATTTTGAAGATAGCGACTTGAAATTTGTCATAGAAGTAGAGGTCCACAAACCCTTGGAACTTATTGATTTTGGTTACGATCGGTTAATATACAGGGTGTGAAAACAGGACAAGTCACCGTTTTTTGCCATTTTTGTCCTTGTAAACAAGGATATAATTATTTTTTTTTATGTCAAATGAAAGTATTTGGTTAGACACGTATTTTTGCTCTTTTGCTCTAATTGTTATACAGGGTGTGAAAACAGCACAAGTTACCGCCTTTTGGCATTTACAGGTCGCAATTTTGAAGATAGCGACTTGAAATTTGGCATAGAGTTAGAGGTCCACAAGCCCTCAAAGCCTAATGATTTTGATTACGATCGGTTAATATACAGGGTGTGAAAACAGGAAAAGTTACCGCTTTTTGTAATTTACAGGTTGCAATTTTGAAGATAGCGACTTGACATTTGGCATAGATGTAGAGGTCCACAAGCCCTCGAAGCCTATTGATTTTGGCTACGATCGGTTAATATACAGGGTGTGGAAACAGGACAAGTTACCGTTTTTTGGTATTTTTGTCTGTGTAAACAAGGACCAACTTTTCTTTTTTCCAATGCCAATTTATAAGTAGAGGTGAAAGTATGTTAGCGTTTGTTGTTGACAACATGGTTACCATAGCAACGAATTAATAATATGTATATCACTAATAAAAGTTTTAGTATGGTACTTATGATTGATTATGAAGCTTAATTTGATACTAAAAAATTGGTTGCTATGGTGACCAAAAAAAGGTAAAAAAAAATCGTCATAATTCGTCAATCGTACGACTTAGAGATTTGACATTTGGTATTTAGGTAAAGATAAAAAAAATAACGATTGACGTTGACCGACTGGTTACCATGGCAACCAGTTCGAAATTTATTACGGTAAAATTAGACTAGCGATTGGTAACTCTAATTATAAGGGCTTTCTAATTATAGGCCACGGTACGGATAGGAGCGTGGCAATAATGTGTGACCGAAAGTCACACAAACGAGGCCCGAAGGGCCTCGCGCGTGCCGCAGGCACGAGTGGCCACGCCACTTGTTTTTGAACCTTTGGGTCAGATATTTTTAATTTATAGAACGTCTTTCTTGTTGCTTATTTTCTATGTCCTTTTATTTTTGCGACTTTTGTTTTAACCCCAGTATTATCCGTATATAATTTAGTTTTTAATACGGTTAACGGCTTTCTCTTCGTTCTTCTCTACGATTTCTTTCTCATTCACTACTTGTTTTTGGGTCTTTGGGTCAGATAATTTTAATTTATAGAACTTCTTTCTTGTTTCTTATTTTCTATATCTTGTTATTTTTGCGACTTTTGTATTACCAGTGTTTAATTTGCTTTTTATTATGGTAACGGTTTTTCTGCGTATTTCTCTATGATTCCCTTTTCACTCACTACTTGTTTTTGAGCCATTGGGCGAGATATTTTTAATTTATAGAACTTCTTTTTTTTGTTTCTTATTTTCTTTATCTTGTTATTTTTGCGACTTTCGTTTTACCCCCGGAATTACCGGTGCATAATTTGGTTTTTAATATGTTAACGATTTTCTCTCGGTTCATCTCTCTATGATTTCTTTCAACATTATGTCACTTATGGACCTTCCTGCAAACTTATTCTTATTTGCTTGCTGTTTAATTATATTTAAATAAGTTAAGGGAGTTTTCCTTATTTTGTCGAATTATAGTGTCGGCTGCGTTAGTTTCATATTTTGACATCTTGGTCGCGTACAACTCTTATTTTTGGCTGCCGTGGTTTTGAGTTGAGCTTGATCCATGCTTTCTATAGGATGTATTTTGTTTAATTCTACTTGGACATATTCTTCGTATTTGTTTTCTTTATTTGGAGATTTTCGTTTGTAGAAAATGTATTTGTTTGTATTATAATTCGAAAAATGTAAAATGGTGGGGCTAGTTTCTTTTTGTATATATAGAACTTCTTGCCTATTTCTCATCTTTTTATTTTTAGTATTTTTGCGACTTTTGTTTTATTATCGGTATTACCCGTCTATAATTTAACGGTTAACGGTTTTAACTCGGTTTCTCTCTATGATTTATTTCATCATTCGCTTATAGACCTTTCTGCATATTCTTATCTGCTTATTATTTAATTATGTTTAAATAAGGTAAGGGCCTTTTTTCGAAATATAATATGTCGGGTCATGTCTGGTGCCTTAATTTTATATTTTTACACCTTGGTAGCGCGTACAACTGTTATTTTTTGCTACCCTAGTTTTCATGCTTTCTATAGGATGCATTTTGTTTAATTCTACTTAGACACATAATATTTAATAATCGTTGGCGGAGTATCGATGTTATCTACAGACTTATATCATATCTATATATTTTTTAATTCCCCAGACGTGTTTCGGTAATCAGTAATTTATTAAATTATATCGCCGCCTTTTGGATTAAACTGGGATAAACATTAAGTGTGTGACATCTTAAAATAGCATATTTGCCTACCGCAAACACTACACTTAAGTGCGGGCGTACGCATTTAAAGTGTTATACTCGAGACTCGACTCGAGATAAGCTATCAGTGTAAACAATGCAGTCGGTATTTAGCTAAATTCTGGAATAATTTGCAAGTTTACAATTTTTTTATCGCACTTTAATTATTTTAAACGTAAAAAATCTTCGCTCTTTTATGGCATTTTTTTAGCAATGTTTCGGTGTGTCCCAATTTCAAAGATGGAACTAATTTAGAGAAATAAAAAAGTCCAGACAACAATCATAGAGGAAATCCAAAAGAGGTAACGTGTATGGTACGGGCATGTAGAGAATGGATAACAAGAGGCCCCTAAAAAAAATCCTTTCTCGAAATACGAAAAAACAGTGACGTACTAAAATTTTCATTATTTAACACATTCTCATAGTCGCAATTGGTAAAACAAAAATAAGTGATTCAGTGATATAATTTGATTAAGTGATTAAAACACCAAACGAGTTTGAAAATTAAATCTAAAAAATTAATACAAAAAAGGGAAAACCTGAATATATCAACGCCTTGCATACCTGAAACAAAACCTTTTTAGACGCAAATCTATATATAAACTTTTACTTTACTTATTTTTAACCGCTTACGAAGTTTTCCCAATTATAATTGGGACCATCCTGTATACAGGGTGTTTGAATGCTAATTAGGGTGATAATCCATGGCTGAATTTAAGAAAAATATTCATCTGAACATTAGGTCCGCAATCGCCTTATTTTTGAGATTGAGTGATATACATTTAAGATTGAGGGTGTTGATTTATTATCTGTCTACGTTTTGCTTTGCCCCCCCTCCCCCCCCCAATTATTTCCAATATTTTTAAACGAAAGAATGAGACACCTTTTTTTTCAAAATAAAATTTATTTTCGCAATCTCCTTTATTTATTGACCTCTCTTGACTTTTTTCTGTCCCACGAACGATCCTAATTCCTAAATTTTTAATAATGTAGTACCTAATCAAAGAAAAATATTCCAACAACAACAACGAAACTAAATTTTGAACGAAAACTGAAAAAAAAAATTAACTACTGAGAATATCCACCATTGCACCTGCAAGCATGCATGCTTTAGCGAGTATTTGTTATCGCCCGATAGGACAAAATGCTGCTGTTTCGCAATTACTCTTTATTTTGAAGTGGTTGAAGAAGGAGAAATACTCCAGGAAATTTTTCGAAGAGAACGAAAGTTGAAGAGGAGAAGGGCTGAAGAATGCATACTACTTGCAGGTAGTGGACATTTAGTTAATTGATTATTTAGCGGTATTATTAATTGATTATTTTTTTAACTTTCGTCCAAAATATAGTTTTGATGATGTTAGAATATTTTTTTGACTAATACGTACATTATTAAAAATGCAGGAATTAGGACCGTGCTCGTAAACTGCTTGGAGTTGAAAAAACCCTTTGCTTTAAAAATATTATTTTTATACTGTGAATAAGAATAAAGAGAGTACTATTGTAAAATAGTAATAAAAGTTGTAATTCGTTCAGAACTCACGGAAAAACGTAACAATACGTACTTAATACCTAGTAATATGTAAAGAAATATTCGATTTTTTTTTTAAATTTCCAACACCCTGCATCCCAAAAATAAGGCGGTTGGGGCCCCATTTTCATTTGAATTTTTTTTTAATTAACCCAGAATCATCGCCCTTAAAGATTAGCATTCAATTATGAAACATCCTACCCTCTTTAGCCAAAGTAGCATATATTTTATGTGCCTGTTATGTCGCTGTAGTACACTAGCCCTCAATCTAGATTCTAGATGATAAAACCCATTCATGTTTAGTTTAAGATAAAACAAAGTAATTATAAGTGGAGGCACGCACTTCAGGTTTTTCTGCTAATAAAAATACTAATAATATAGGAGTTACCTTGTTTCGGGTTTCTATATCTAAGTAAATATTATCAGGAACCCACCACATTTTCGAGAATTTTAAATAACTGAAATTGCATACCTACAACATTTTAAAACAATTTGTCACGCAATGTCGAGCCCATGCAATCATAACGTAATAGATATCTTCCCGTACTTATATATACTTATCAACAATTTCTTGCTTACAATTTACCATATAGCAACATATTTCAAAAATATGTAATATGTTGCTAATAATGCTTCTAGATCAAGGACTATTGAAACAAAATAAAAAACATGATTAAATTTACTTAATGGAGATGATATGCATAATTAAAAATGACGGACAACTATAAGTGGGTAATTTATCGGTTCGCCGCAAAACTAATCATAATATTTCCCTTTTTGTGTGATTTTATAACAGACCG
>MU184804.1:31761-63386 GCA_016904865.1 Pissodes strobi | reverse complement strand
GAAGCCCAAAATACTATATATCACTACATTAAGAAGCCTTATACACTTGTACGAAGCCCGGTTTCGGGCTTCCTAAAAACAAGGTGTATAAAATTGTCAACAAGCCCATAGTGGCTACAGGAAACTATAGCCAAAATTTAACATGGCCTTCATATGGGTCGGTTATATCGTAAAACATGCGTAGCGTAGTTCCCAACAACGTTCCATAGGGGGCACCCTTCGCAATCTGTGTAAAAATTATATACTCTTTCGAGATACTGAGCATTATACGAAGCCTTTGGGTACATGGCAGCTTTTACATGTCCCGGCTTAATTGGCAACGTCGTATTACATTTTTTGTGTGTCTATATTTAGAATTCCAAGAAACTTACTATCCAGTATCTCTGGCTATTTCAGTTATTTTATTATTATATTCGTCCTTAAGAAGTACATGGCTCGGGCGCCCGGGCTGCGTAAAACATCGAAAATATTTTTGAAGTGAAAACTTCTTTAGGCGCATTTTGCGTCTTTTTTTGTGCGGGTTGAATGAGACCGAGCCGTCACGGTCGAATATGTAACGTCACGCTCATTCTACTGGCATGATCCCATAAGGTAGAGGGCCGAAATTTTCAGGGGATGTAGCCGGGGTAAAAAGAAGATCCTGGACGAAAACGGGACCCCGTACCCCCCTCTGTTTGGCCAGGGGAGGGGGGAGAAGGGAAAAATTAAATAATTAATTTAAGAACGGGAAGAAGTACGGGATCGAAATTTTTATGGTAGGTGCGCCCCATGGGGGGGCCACCTTAGACCATACGGGGGGACCAGGGCTCTAATTTAAGGGGGAACTTTGGGGGAAAATCCGTTCCCGTCTAGGTAGAGGGCTGAAATTTTCAGGGGATGTAGCCGGGGTAAAAAAGAAGATCCTGGAAGAAAAGGGGACTCTGTACCCTCCCCCCGTTTGGCCAGGGGAGGAGGAGAAAGAAAAACTTAAATAATTCATTTCGGGAGAACGGGAAGAGGTACGGGGTCGAAATTTTTATGGTAGGTGCACCCCATGGGGGGCCACCTTAGACCATACGGGGGGGACCGGGGCTCTAGTTTAAGGAGAGATTTTGGGGGGAAAACCGTTTTTCGTCCGTATCTCTGCAACGAAGGCTCGGATCGAAATTCTGACAAACGATGATCCCGCTTGTTGAAGTTTTCACTTCTATCGTGTGGTCTTAAGCACACACAATTTTTTTTTATTAGTGTGTATTAGTTAAGTATTGAGTACATGTGTTTAAATGAATCGCAGTACACGAATTTTAATGCATGCTTTGCAAGAGGACACATCTGTTAAGTATTTCTTGAGAATTAAATAAATCGATTTAGGTTTTTGATAACTTCGGACTGAATTCTTTCATTCCTTACTACCCTAAATGGATGTATGTGTATTGTAATCGTGAGATAATTTTTTTCTCATTTCCGAAACCTCGAGACTAAACTTGAACTCGGTCTTACAGAGGGATAGGCAAGAGTGCAACAAGTCCAAGTTATTTTTTTACGAAGCCAAACTTTTTTTAAGGAAATTTTTTTGCAGAAAGAATAAATAGAAATTAGCAGTAACAATAAAGAAATTTTGTGCAAAAGGCAAGTTAAGTCTAGGTAATAGCAAAGAATATTCTACTAGAATATTCTTTGGTAATAGATTCACCAATTTTTAGACTCAAAGTTAGTCTCTTTTTGAAAAACAGTTATTTTAAAAAGGTTACGGAAAATTTTTTTGCAAATTAACTCCATTTACAGCTGATTCCTTTGTGATTATATTTAATAGTTTTTCTAATAAATAAAATTCCGTGTATTGTTTCATAATAATCTTTTTCTTAGTTACATGGCTTTTAACTAGTCTAACTACAAATAATAAAAGGTGACATGTGTCTAAATATATTTAGACAAACCTATTTTCAAATAATGCTTCATAAAGCAATAATATTAGTACCACTTTGCAACTTGCTCTGAAAAATAATATTGTTATATGGAAAGTACCTTATATCTCGGTTAAATCCCAAAAAAAACAATTTGCGCTTTTAACATATTGCGTAAAGCATGGATAAATATGCTGAAAACCAATATCAAAATGATCTAACAAACACCATCTACACTGGGAAAAACTATTACTGTTATAATTTAGGAAATACAGTGTGGTCAATCTCTAACTAACTAACCTCAACATGAACAACCCATATATTTTTGAAATTAGGACAAATACTTTCATTTTGAATGCCATTTAAAAAAAAACAATTTAGGCCCATAATTCTTTTCGCCGAGTGCATTCGAGCAGCGTACATACAATTGGTGTTTGTCTTATTTCGATAAGTCAAAAACACTTAATGAGATATATGCATTTAAAATGGGGACAAGCAATTCGATTTGTATTTGTAACATATATAAAGAATGAATGGACAACCTGAAAATCAATATGAAAATGCCCTGAAAAACGCGACTTACACTGAAAAAATTATTATTTTTTTGGGGAATACCTTATATCTCGGTTAAATATCAGACAATTCATAACGCATGAATTGGCCAGTTAAAAATCAATATCAAAATGATCCCCTCACATGCCAGTATGGTATGGTATGAGTTGCCACGGGATGTGGCCCATCAAATCCCATCGTCCCCCTCCAGACTGGAGCATACCAAAGTACACTGGGGAGTGATCCAACAAACCCCATTTTTACCCCTGTCAGACTAGGGACTACCAAAGGAATGAGTCTGAGGCCGATGCTTCCAGTGGAAGCGGCCCTAGGTGGTAGATGCATACGCCTACTCGCATCGTCCGGTGAAAGACCACCCCACCAGAACTGGGAAGCGCTAAGTGATTTTCCCAAATCACGTTCCGCTTTCGCGCTGGTGGTCCCGGGTTCCACAGTAGGAATATATGGACATATTGTCCATATATTCCTACTGTGGAACCCGGAGATCAAAAGGAGGTAAACTCCCCGGCCATCATTATATGTTGTCTATCGCCCTCCGAGAGATAGAGCCTACCAAAGCTTTCTTTCAACACTAGCTACCACTTTTGACTCAATACAGGTTAATCACCCCAGTTTAGAAATAATCGTTCTGGGAGACTTCAATGCCCACAACACCAACTGGCTCAAACAGCACAACAAGACCGACAACGAAGGTAGAGAAGCTGAAGCATTTGCCATCAGCTGCGGGCTTACTCAACTTGTAGACGAACCAACTCGAATCTTAGAGAGTGGCGAATTCGCCGCCCTCCTGGATCTTTTTCTAACCACCAATCCTGACCAGTACACAATTAAAGTTGGCCCACCATTAGGTACTTCCGACCACAAACTTATTACAACGGTTTGTGAATTGCCACTCATACAGAAGGATCCACCATTGCCTCGCAAAATCTGGCATTACAATTCTGCAAACTGGGACGATCTAAGGGAGTTCCACCTAGATTTTCCTTGGATCGACGTCTGCTTTGGCAATGACGACCCGTGTCAGTCTGCTGCGAAGAGATCATGCAAGTAATCTCCTCAGGAATGGAAGCATACATCCCAAATTCCATCAAGTTACCATCAAAAGGAAAGCCCTGGTTCGACAGAAGATGCGAAAGAGCTGTAGGTAGGAAATAGTAAGCCTACAAATACTGGCAGCAAAATCAGACCGCTGAAAATCGCAATTATTTTGTCGAAACGAGAAACGAATGCAAACGTGTGATCGACGAAACTAAGGACAACCACAATCAAAGGATCAGGAATAAACTTTTGCAATGCCCCAGTGGCTCCAGAATTTTCTGGTCGGTAGCAAAGGCAGTAAGTAACAACTTTACAAAAACGTCTCTCCCACCTTTGACAGACGAACGTGGCATCACGGCGACTACAGCCAAGGAAAAAGCAAGCATGCTCGCCAAAATGTTTTCACCGCACTCTACCTTAGACGTCCCCCAAGGCAAGACTCTCCCAACCATATCGAACATCAACACTACCATGGCAGAAGTCAAGTTTCATCACCGTGATATTCGCAAAATCCTTAAAGAACTAGATACGCAAAAGGCATCAGGACCGGATGGAATATCTGCCATCGTGCTAAAGAACTGCGCCAACGAACCAACACCCGTTTTTTCCAGGCTTTTTTATCTGTCTTACGGAAAAGGGATTTACTCATCCTCTTGGAAAGTCGCTCGAGTGCAACCGGTTCCCAAAAAAGGGAAGAAAACCACGTCCTCAAACTATCGCCCAATTGCCTTGCTTCCAATAATCTTTAAAGTCATGGAACGTGTAGTCAATCAGCAACTACTCAAGTACCTCGAGAACAACAGAATAATCAGCGATCATCAATACGGCTTTCGCAAAGAGAGAACGCCAGGAGATATATTGGTCTATGTCACTCATATATGGAGTAGAGCAATTGAGAACTACGGAGATTCTCGAGCGATTGCGTTGGATATTTCAAAGGCATTCGACAGAGTTTTGCATGACGGACTGCTCAACACACTGCCAGCCTCTCTCTGCAGCTGGCTTGCCAGTTTCCTTAAGAACCGATCTCTGCACGTTGCAGTTGATGGACACATCTCAGACACATTCACCATCAACACGGGCGTGCCTCAGGGCGCAATACTTTCACCAACCCTATTTCTCATCTATATTAATGACCTGCTGATCGAAACGAATAATCCTGTTTACAGTTTTGCAGATGACAGTATCCTTGTCTCCCATTTTAGATCAGAAAAATCCTTACCAGCGACTGAGACTCATCACCGCAGACAGGAGCAGATTACGGCAATAAATCAAGGCCTGGAGAAAGTTCAAACTTGGGGCGACCGAAATTTGGTCCAGTTCAATGCAGCAAAGACCCAAGCAGCAACGTTTACCAAGAGGGCCAATACAGTGGGCCCTGACATCGTTATGGGAGGATCGACCATTCCTTTATCCTCGTCAATTGGACTGCTGGGTGTCTCGGTCAACAGCAATATGTCCTGGCATGACCACGTTGCTAACATCGCAAAATCAGCCTCCCAGAAGCTTGGTGCGCTATTTCGCAACAAAAACTCTATACACCGCAGCAGATGCTCTTGCTCTACAAAACGCAAATAAGACCGTGCTTAGAATATTGCTCACATATCTGGGGTGCCGCACCAAAGCACACCCTAAAGCTGCTGGATTTCATTCAGAAGAGAGCTGGGCGTCTCGTCGGCGACCCGGAATCTGGATAGTTTTGAACACCGCAGACATGTGGCCGAGAAGTCTCTGTTTTACAGATACTTTCAAGGCAGATGTTCCCAGGATTTGGCCCGCCTTATCCCGCCCCTGACAACTCCTGTCAGACGGTCACGACAGACGGCAAGAGCGCACCCGTTCGTCGTACAACTGGAAACACCTAGAACATCGCTTTACAAGAACTCCTTTGTCTGGCGCACTGCATCACTGTGGAACTTACTCCCAGTACATCTGTTTCCCACTAATTACAACCTACAACTATTCAAGAACCGTGTCAATCAACATCTTCGCACACACACCGTTTGTCGAGCGCCACAGGATCTCCCCTTAGTGTGTGTGCCACTGCCATAAAAAAAAGAACTTTGCTTCAAAAAGTAAGCAGTTCCATTTTTACCAGTTGGTGAAAATATAAAAAAATGTATATAATAACTTACAAATATCTACATCAGTAAAATAATATTGGATTTACCTCCTTTTTGAACCATATGAGTGGAAAGTCACATGTTAACAGAAATTATTTATTTTACTACACTCATATAAATCTGAATACATGTTTTCCCTGAAACCATGAAATTGAATACGCATGGCAACATTCTAGGGCTTCGTGTCATCAGATAAGTGTACATATAATACACATGGGGCTTCCTACAATCACTGCAGCATGCTGGGCTCAAAAAAATGTGCAATATGTATCGATATTTGCATATATTGAAAATATTACCCCTCTGTGGGTGCTTTAATCAATAATGTAAAAAGTAACTTTTTATGATGAAATACACTCTGTTAGAACCAATGGAAGGACAGGGCTTCCAGTCATCTGTCAAATATGTTGGGCTTCGTATCATACAACTAATGTGTATATATATATATAAAATTATTTATATTTTTGTTTATATTATTATAATTACAAGTTGAAGTCAAATATTTGTTCTGAAGCTGCAGTTTCCACAGATTGAATTTGGCTTTAAAGGATCAATTGTTTATGAGGTTTTTCTTGTCTTGTAGCCACTCATTCAGCTCATTCAAATGCAAAGTCAGGAAGCCAAAATCACTCTTTCCTTCTTGGTCATCGAAGAAGGTAAGGTCTTCCCTTGCCAGCCACGAACGGTTCTTTGAGGTTGAACACCTGCATCAACATTTTTCCTCTACTAAGCCAAGGAACACCTGAGAAATAAACAACATCCCCAGAGTCGCTCGGCAAGATTTGCCCTTCAACACGTCGACAACAATTATTGATCTTTTGTGTATGCCCTTCTATTTTACACGAAAATTCTTTGCGAGAATCTCAGAATATTCGAGGTTTGAACTTTTGTAGATATCCAGGTGCCACAAGGGCATTGTTGAGATGCCTCAACCGTGGCGAGTCAGTATCTGACATTCGCAGAGTAGGTGCTCTGACGTTTCCGCCATAGTTTGGCAGAATCTGCATTGTTCGTGAGTGGTTTTCCCCATTTTCTTCAGGTGGTACCTCCAGGGGCCATGGCCAGTGAGAAGGTCTACGACCAGTTTTATCTGATTTTTTTGTAGCTTGTGAATCTTTTTTGTGCAGTTAGACAAGTGAGAGATGGGTCTTTTGGCCTGTCTCTGCCCAGGTGCATTGGCCATGTGTCTCTTTCCGCCTTTTTCCCAATTTCTGAGTTGATTCATTACGTGTCCTCTAGTGATGCTACAGAATGATTCAGGCGCAAAAGGCGGTTTGTGCACCAGTCCGTGCGAGCTGGTCAGCGGCTTCGTTGCCTTCCACACTCTGGTGCCCTGGTACCCACCTTAGGGTGAGTCTATTTCTGTTTGTCACTTGATCTGCAGCCATCCGACAATCCCACACTAGGCCTTTTTTGGTACATTCAGAAATGACTATATTGATAGCATTTAGTTCTACTTGAAAGATTGTGGGAGTGTTTCCTAAAGGTGCAGAAATTCGACACCTAAGTCTGTAAACTCCGGATCCCACTCCTTCTTTCATCTTTGATCCATCTGTGTACTAGACAAGTGATCCCCTCTCTAATTGTTTCAGTATTTCCCCTGTAGTATTGCGGTCTTCAATGACCACTTCAAAGGAGCGATCAAAATGGAATTTTGTTTCCATTGTATCGGTTGGTTTAGTCATCGCCTCTGTCTGGGTGTCCTTCAGAATTTTAAGGTGACCAGTCAGGTTTCCCAACTTCAGTTTTTGTGTCTACGTGGCTCTATACGCACTGGTCCAGGCCTCCATTTCTATGTATATGTGCAGCGGAAGGAGGTCAAGCAGGGTTTCCAGAGCTGCTGTGGGGCACGTTTTCATAGCCCCTGTTATACCCAGACAGGCGAGCCTTTGTACTCTTGTTAGCTTTCGCGATGTTGTTAGTTCCTTTGCTTTTAACCACCACACTAAGCAGGCGTAGGTTATATTACGCTTTACAACAGTGTTATAGGACCACCAGTAGATGGAGGGTTTTGGCCCCCTGTTTTACCAAAGAGTCGTCGACAGCCCAGAGCGCTGTCGTTGCTTTTTTGATAGTTTCTGCCAGGTGTGGGTTTCAGGTTAATTTCCGGTCACAACATCCCCATACTCCGGACCAGAAATTTTGGAATTCTCGGTCCTTGAGTCCTCGAGACGTGACAAAATTCACCAACTCTATAATTTTTTTGCACATAAATTTTGTTGGTGTATAATGATTTTGCATGCACTTAAATTTAAGTCGGCCTTCTTTATTAAGGCTGCAAGTCCTTGATTTTTCCCAACCGTAGGTCGCGTCTCATATCGACTCAATATGATGACTCAATACCATCATGATACATTTCAGAATATCTGCTTTCTTCGCTGCTTCTTGCATAGGATAGAGGGCAACTTTTTAGCACGGCACGGCCTTTATACTATAATGTATCATAAATTTCGTGACGTTAAAGGTGAAAAGCAACAGAGAACATACAATACAAGCTGCACGAAGTTAACACGATATTACCTAATTTAATATTTTTTACTTAAAAAATAGCAAATCGACACTTCATTTTAATGAATAAAACAAAAATAACACACATCACGTCGCTGACAAAGTCCAAATTTTAATTTTCTGCCTCCTCAGTTTTTATTTAAAAAAATCTAATTTTATACGACTGTTGACTGAAAATGATAAATTTGCTTCAAACTTTTGAAATGCAATTTTCTACTAATCTCCGATTATTTTTTGTGTTTCCTTAATATAGAATATATACAGTTATTTTATCTCATGTTCTATCTTTACAAATATGTGGGGTAGGATTGCCATTCAAAGTTCAGAAGGTTAACTCGTTAATTTAATTTATAATAATTAATTTACTTGATTGTTGACTCAGCCACTAAGGTTATTAAAATCTAATTATATACGACTATCAAGGGATATCCCAAGAAGCCTCTACAAAATATCGTTATGATTAAGGGGGACATTAGCCAGAAAAAAATATGGGAAAAATCCAATTTAATTTTATGGATAGTCCCTGACGGGCAGGTTTTGGGTCTGGTACCACTGAAAAGACAGAGATCATCTCGCCAATCACCCTACAAAAATGGGACGAATACTTTGCCAAACTATTAACGGAAGATAGGGAAGAATACCAACAACTAGAAGCGAATACACAAATACGAACCATAGCATCCCCAATCAGGATTGATCAAAAATCGGCAGGCCCAGGCAACATCACACCAGAACTACTTAAACACGGCGCTGAAAAACTTTACGAACAGCTAGCAAATCTATTTCAAAAGTGTCTAAATGGGGAGAGCATCCCTGAAGAATGGAGATCATCGTATATAAGAACGATACACAACAAGGGAAGTAAGGATGTTTGCGACAACGATCGAGGAATCGCCGTGCTCGCCACTGTCTCGAGAGTTTACGGAAAGCTGGTGAAAGAGAATTGAGGGCTAATACTGCGACATGGAAGCTGAAGAACAGGCGGGTTTCAGAGCCGGCAGATCTACCATCGACCATCTATTTACGATTACCCAAATAATAGAGAAGAAAGCAGCATGAAATCAGGAACTACACCTCCTGTACGTCGACCTTAGGAAGGCATATGACAGCGTCCCTTAATGAAAACTGGGACGCACTGGAGAAAACAAACATCAAGCTGGTCAAGAACTATATAAAAACAACACGAGCAAAATAAAGAAGGGACAAGCACTCTCAAAAGGATTTTATACGAGCAAAGGCTTAAAACAGGGATGTTGCCTATCAGCCACACGTTTTAAAATATATATTTGGAACAAGCCCTAAAGACATGGAAAAGAAAGTGTAGTGGTATGGGAATACCACTAAACGAGTGCATATTATACACCCTTTGCTTCGCTGACGATCAAATAGTCCTGGCCCAAGAGTATGAGGAATATATGACTCGTAAACTAATTGAGGAGTACGGCAAGTGGGGCCTGGAAGTGAATATTCACAAGCACAAGACAGAATATATGTGTATCGGAGGAGAAGAGAGAAGTCTGGTTTTAGAACAACTTTGGCATGCACATCACAAATGACGGGAACATGGACGAGGCGATTAAGCACCGAATTAATCAAGGACGGCAGGCGATTAGACAACTCAACGGTATACTATATGGGACAGAACAATATAAAAAAAAAACAAACATAGAATATACAACAGCATAGTTAAGAGCAGTGTTACCTATCCTATAGTAGTGAAGTATGGCCGCTCAAAGAAAATACAATAAAATCATTGGAAGCCACCGAAATGGACTATCAAAGTTGGATAGAGTCAAAAACGAAAGGATCAGAGAGATTATGGGAGTGAACCACGCTATAACAGAGGACATTCAAGTAAACCAACTTACATGGTACGGGCACGTCCAGAGAATGGAAGAAAATAGGCTACCAAGGCAAACACTCCAATGGACACCCCTGGGGGAATGAGGAGGGGAAGACCCAGACTGAGCTGGAGAGAGGGGATAGACAAGAACATCAGATCCAGAGGGATAAACGAGAACTTATGGGAGGACCGAGAACAATGGCGACTGAAAATCAGAAGACGGCGAAGAACGTTATGAACTGGTATATACATACATACCACTGCAGGCTTCTTAAGATATCCCTTGATGGCTGCATAAAATATTGTTATCGCACAGCGATGATTAAAGTGCCTACAAGGACATTAGCCAGAAAGAAAGAGAACAAAATATGGGAAAATTACAATTTATGTTTATGGACAGTTCCTGGCGGGCAAGTTTTTGGCTCTGGTACCACTGGAGGCTTCTTAAGATGTCCCTTGAAGGCTGCGCAAAATACCGTTAGGGCTTATGGCACAGCAATGATTAAAGTGTCTTCAGGGGGTACAAGGACATTACTTGACGGGCTAGGCTCTTGGCTTTGGTACCACTGGAGGTTTCTTAGGATATCCTTTGATAACCCTGCAAAATAAGTAACGTTTATCCAAGCATAACCTTATATTATCCTGGCCGTCTCTATGGAATAATAGGCCTAGATTTTAGTATACCCTAATTCAACAACGCACAGAGCTAATCAGAATCGCTGAAGGCGTGGCGAAATTTGAAATGCTAGTGTACCCATGTATTTACAGAAGCGTCTAGGTACAGACACTTCAGACACCCGACACCCCGAGCACCAGACTACAAGGTTCACTCTAAGCCCCGCCCCCACTAATTTCCTCCTTGCCCAGTCGTTAAATCTGATGAAATGTTGGTTAACCGCTCAGGCCTCGTGCCACGTTTCACCCCGTCTACTCTAAAGTCTGACGTCCCGCCTTTGTAAGCGCTACATCAAAAGTGCCGACTGAGAGTGGACCTTCTAGTCTCTTGTTAATGTTCGGTACCCCGAGTATCGATTTAAAGCATCGCGCGTGCGTCTACCCGAATTGAATTGCTGTTGCCGATTCCACACGACGTTGGCCGAAGTGTATCAGAATTACCGATGTATTTACGGTCCACTGAATTGCTTTCAGCTCGTGTGACGTGTGATAGCGCAGTGGTGAGATACGGTGCTTGTGATACGGCGGCTAGGGTTTGAATCCCGTCGGTAGCAACGTGTTTTTTATTTTTTTTAAGGTTATGTTTGTTTCTTTTTTATATTTGGGTTAGTTTTGGTGGGTTGCGCCCCGGAGCGAGCGAAGCGAGTGGAGGACTGTGAAGTTAACAATATTCCTTTACATTTTCGCTCTCTATATCATACATCTCAACGCACGCGCGATGCTTTAAATCGAAACTCGAGGTCTGTACCTAGACTCTTGTATTTACGTTGCAATGAATTATTTCAAGTGCTCTGGTGGTGCAGACTACAGAGAATACCGTTTATTTCTCGTTACTCTCTGCTGTACTCGCCAATCTCCGAAAGCGTGGAATTTACCCATGTCTTTACGACCCAATGAATTGTTTTCAATAGGTCTTTTGGGGCAGTGGTCAGATTCTGTGCTTGTGATACGGCGACGCGGGTTCGATTTCCGTCGCTGGCAATACGTGTTTTTTTAATTTTTTAAAGGGTATGTTCGTAAAAAGTTTTTTTCCTTCAGTTGGGGCATGCCTTGAGTTAGTTTTAGTCGGTTCGCCCCCGTAACGAGCGAAACGAGCGGAGGGCTATGCGTAAAGTGAAATATTAGACATTCTAAAATAGTAAATAAACGTTTAAACTCAGGAGGTCGTCGAGTACAGCCGATAGTATCGAGAAATAAACGGTATCCTGTGAATAGTGGCTAAACCCCATGCAAAACAAATGATCTCGAGTGGGCCGAACGAGTTTCGTTCCTCACCCTTATCTATACGGTCTAGCAAAATGCTTCCAAGAGGCCTAAGTGGTTTAGTAGTACGAGCCTGGATTTCCGACGTGGCGTCTCGCGTTCGATTCCCGTCGGTGGCAAGACACTTTTTTTATTTTTTTACGGTTATGTTTGTTTCTTTTTGTTAGTTTTGTGCTTGCGCCCCGGAGCGAGCGAAGCGAGCGGAAGGCCATGCGTAAAGTTAAGATTGACTTCGAAATTCGTTCGCGCCGACTCGAGAGCATTTGTTTTGCGTTGGGTTTAGCTGCTAACTATCCTGTGGTGCAGTGGTCAGATGCTGGGCCTCTGATACGGCGGCCCGGGTTCGATTCCCGTCAGTGTTTTTTTTATTGTTTTGAGGTTATGTTTGTAGAAAGTTTTTTTCTTCATTTTCGACATGCCTTATTGGGTTAGTGTTGGTTAGTGTTTGTTGGTTGCGCCCCTGTAGCGAGCGGAAAGGGCGCAAAGTGTAATATTAGACATTCTAAAATAGTACACAAATGTTTCGAATCTGATTGGCTGTGTGCAGTTTGAATATTGTATATGCTCTCTAGATTTTAGGGATAGCTTCAGCTTGACTCATGACTTTAACATAAAATAACACAAAAAAACTGAAACATGTAGCTTTCATTTATAATAAAAACAGTGTAACAAAGTCATACAGATTATATTAATAGAATATTTTAATTAGCTTTATTAGATCTACATGAAAATGTTTTTTTTTTCAATTAGTTAGGTATATTTGTTATCACTCTTTGCAGCTAAGAGCAATAATTGTTTATTGTTTAACAATTTAGTAGCTATGCATCTCTAAAACTCCATGCAGATAAATTTGTCTTTATAAAAGCTTGTTCTGGCCAGAGATAAATAAATATCTATGTTCTGGCTATGGGAATAGGGGTGCATTTTCGCTAGTCTTAGGCTAAATTATGAAAAAGCTTAGCCGGAATTACGGGGAAAATATTGGGTTTTTATTTTTGGTAAGGCTTTTATAAAATGTAGGATGCAGGGCAATGCGTTTTGCTGACACCTTCATCAGGACGCACATGGATGGACCCGGAATCCTGGCAACCATACGAACAACATGCAAAAAATTAATTATGTAATTTCTCTTGTTATTGGTAGGGCAGCAGCATATATATATAAGTATATGGGCAGCAGGCATGGATAAACCATAAAACGTAAATACATTTGAATTTGATCTTGCTTGATCCCTCGAAGACCAAACGCTCCGATAAAGCTCTCGTATCTGTTGTACCTAATAGGTATTAATTTGGGCATTGTTTATGTACCTACTAAAACAATGGTTTGGGCAGAGATTGTTGTCTCTGGTTTGGGCATTGTGTATATATTTATAAAGCCAATGGTTTAGGTTAGTTACGTTACCTAGCTTAACGTAGGACTGTAGCTGTATATGTATCTTATCCTCTATTTTTTATCTCTGGGACAAGTGACCATGCATTTACTCTTCACAGATTGCATATGTAATATAAATTTAGCTTTCTACGCCACTGCCACTGGGTGAAATATTTTCTTTCAGGCAACCAAATATACCGATCAAAAATCAATGTCATTGTCAAAATCAAAACAATAAACATGTAAATCTGTCAAGTTGAAGAAAATCTGCCAAAAAGACACGTGTATTTGAATTTCGCCGCATTATATTTTTAAACACAAAAGCAAGAACGTCTACATTAATCAATTTTTAAGGCCCTTTTTCTCCGAAAAATATACCGTTTGCCATTTCTTTGCGTATTTCACGGTATTTCGTTCCTGGCAGCCTGCAGCTGCTTCGCATCGCGCATATCCTGACCGGCGCGGCGTGTTGAAAGTTAAAAATAAACGTCAGTCGATTTTCAGTATTTCAGTCGTGTTGTAGACTCGTAAGGAGAGTTCGGTGACATTTAGCCTTTTTCGATCGCCAGGTGTAAAGCAGAGTAGCAACGAGCAAGGTCCCGGCAAAAATTCCTTCTCGGATCGACACAAATCTTCTTTCGACGTAATACCTCACTTAAATGGCTTTTCTTCGTACAGTGAGCAGGTGTAGTGTTTCCAAAAAGTACGGTTTGCTGATCGATAATTTAAATAGCGGTTTCGGTGGTAAAATCGATGTGAATCAGGCTGTGCGGAAATCAACTGCAGCCTCTACCAGCATAATTCAAGACCAGCAGAAGCAGGCAGTGCAGAGCCCCAAGGACCCCTTAGATTTAAGTTTTGAAGATGCCAAAGCTGCCTTTAAGAGCAAGACGAACTGGGAGCTCTTGCGAGCTCTTATCGTCTACCAGATGTGCTCCTATGAAACTATTGTTACAAATAACATGAAGGTAAGTCTTTATTTGCGAATTCGTCCTATATTTTACGGGTTAATGGCCTGTAATCAATATCCTTTCTGCGACGCGATAAATTCGTCATAAAAGCCGCTACCGAGGCCGCTATCTGCATGCCTGTCTTTTTGGTTATTCTTATATTCATGCCGGCTATTTTTAATACAAACAACACCCAAGTAGATATGCGTTGTGGTGACGATAAATATCTGTTCTCACAAGCAATAACTGAAAGAAATTATCTAGAACTACTCAAAATTATCCCAATTATTTGTCTAGAAAAGCTTGAATCATTCATCTGGAACAGAACCCTCCACTCTCTTGTTGAAAGCCAGATACATTATCCAATCCACCATGAAGTCCAAATAATAATAATGCTTCTTTACTTCAAATTACAATATACAACTGTACATATAAAATGAACATTAATTAAATGGTTTACAATTGCTTGTCTTGTGAATATGGCTAAATGTCAATAAGCACTTTTTTCAAGGTACTATTCCATTTCATCACACTCTCAATATAATTTGTATGATTTGACAATTTGCTGTAAAATTTAATGCACATGTAGTAAGGACCTTTTTCAGTCACAGTTAAATGATGTCAAGGATCCATTAAATTAAAGTGACCATAATTCTATGACCTCAATGCAGGACATTACATAATAATTGTGAAAATAAGTGCCAAATTTTTTTTGGTGGTATGTTTTAGCACCTTCGCCATTTTATTAAAAAAGGAATAACTGGTAACTGACAGACGAATTTTACTAGCGTCTAGTGAGTTCCTAGTCATGGATAGTCCTGACCAATCAAAAGCAAGACGCTTGCGTATGTCGGAATTATCCATGTTTTTACGATCTAGCGAAACTCCTACAACGCCTCGCGGTGGTGTAATAGGCAGAGTGCTTGCATGCCATTCTTTCGCTGCGGGTTCGATTCCCGCTGGTCGCGACAGATGTTTTGTTTACCTTTTTTAAGGTTATGTTTGTTTTTTATTAATTTACTTTTTTTGTTAATTTTGGATTAGCCTTGGGCTAGTTTTGGTTAGTTCTTGTTGATTGGCTACGGGGGGCGCGCGGAGGGCCATGCTTGAATGCAGAACGCTAGCGTCTTGCTTTTGATTGGTTAGGACTATCCGTGACTTGGACCACGCTAGCGTCTAGTCGAGTTTTGTACTGGCAAGGTTGGATTTCTATCGTACATCGCAACATCAGATGAATCAGAGCTGCCTGAAACCTAGAAGTTTTTCAGTGAGTTCAGCATATTGTCAGAAAATGATATAACAATTTAATTAAAAAATCCATTATTCAAACAGATAGTTTTCAAATGCTAATACATCAAAGTTTACAAAAAACATTTAACTTAAAATATCAAATATAATAAAAATTTGAATTTCTCACTATTGGCGTGAAACAAGCAGAATTGGTGCTTATAAAAAACAAACGAATGTCCTTTGCGACGTCGCATGCCGAAACACCAGACTCAGACCATTGTCTCAGACCAACCATTACCTCCTATAATTAGGCCAACTTGGCCAATGCCGACAATAGCCGTATTCGATTCACTACTTTGGATCGATTTAGGTCGATCTAACTGAACTTTATTGAACTGATTCGTGTTCGATTGTAAAAATATCATTTTGCCCCCATTACCTAAAAAGTGATCCAGGTCACCTGTAGGTGAACCTAAAATGGACCAGGATCACTTAGATCGGTTCAGTAGTTCAGGTAAAAGATGGCATTTCAATTTCAATTGTCAAACGGCTTTTTTTATTTACTTTCGTAATTTAATTTGACCTTTGCTCACTGAAATATCAGTTGAATTTCAGTTCATTTTGAACTGATCTCCAGTCTTAATCGAATACGGCTTATGTATGACACACTATCAGGAAAGGGCAAAAATAGTAATGGAGTGATATTTGTGATTCTCATTTTTTGCATTAATATAGTATAGTACAAACAATTAGCTTTTTGTAGTCATTTTGTGTAAACTATTAGCTTTTGTAGTCACTTTGTGTATATCGCATACCACAACAGAGAATTGCAGGACATTTTGCAGGACGTTTGCTTTCGCTGGACAGAGTCTATGAATGCTTGACTGTCCTGCTCAATGCAGGACGTCTGGTCACTTTACATTAAATCATTGGATCTTGCATGGGCACCATGGACATGTACAAATACAAGCTTTTCCCTTTCTTAAACACAAACATTCAAAGATAGACATTCAGAACTGGACCTTAAAAATATGGACATATATATGCACATTTTTTTTATTTATGTAGGATGTACCGAGGAATACTTATACCTATGGAAATAAATATATACTTAAATATGCAATGAATATGCAGTAATAAAACAACTAAATTTTGATGTTCTAAATTGAATTTTCACTAAATTTGGGGGTTGAGTATTGAGTAAAAATAAATGAAAGTTGTATCCTACTTTATTAAATCACAAATACAATTTTCCTATATCAATTTATGTTAATATTAACTTGAAACGTTATAAAACACACTATTTATTATATGTACTTTAAGGTTTTGAACAAAAAAATTGTGGTGTCTATCACTAAGGACATGTTTGTACAAAGAAACCGATCTCTCTACACGTACTGAGACACCTACTGAAGTTGTAGGGCAACTTAGGATGCAATTTGCAACAATTTGAAAGGCTTTTCAAAAATTTGCAGAGTAATTCGGTACAGTTCAATGGTTGCATTACTTACTTTGTTTTACTTTAGTTTAAATCAAACCAGATTAGTTTACCTTAACTTAGTATAAAGCTGTATTGCAGATAATCGCAAATTGTGGAAACCAGAACGTACAGATGTTCTGTCAGCATCTAGATGCATAAAACTTGGATTAGGTATGATTATTGGGGCCTGTTTGCTTTTTCTGAATTGGTGCGTTTTATATTTTTCACTTTGAAGGAGTTGATAATGATATTGAAATTCGATATAATAGTTAATAACAATTCTATCTGTTTTAAAAGCTATTTAAGATTAGCACCCTTTTAGATATTGTAAGGTATGAAATGAAATGAAGAAGTGTTGGGTAGACACTCGGGTAGATATATATGTTTCTTGTTAATTAATTAATATACCTACCGAGTGTACCTAAAATTTTTGTCTTTAACTTTAAGACAGTTTTCTGTGTGGATATTACTCGAGATATGAGTTAATGGAAGTTTAATTTACATTAGTGTGTATGCAGATTAGGCTAGTTGCCAAGTGGTTTTGACCAGAAATAACTATTTGAGCAGTTTACTTTTTAGTTGTATGTGCCTATAGTTGAGTTGCCTTTGCCATTAAGGACAGTAATTGGAATAACACGTGTAAACAATATTAAAAACAATTAGCTTTCATGAATCATTTGATCTCATAAAAATAAAACAGAAAAGTGAAGTAAGAATTAGCAAGAAGAAAGGAAAGGAATTACAAACTGAAGTTTTGCTGAATACATTTACTTAATAGGTGCACTCTTATCCAATGACTTTAAGTTATAGTTTTAATGCCTATATGCTGCTTTGTTGCCTATAGCATGAATTGGATTAGGTACCTAGTAACGAACCTATTTAATTTAATATGATACATGAACATGATAGGGCTTTCCGAAGAAACGGAATGCAGCTTGTGCTTGGAGGATGAAGAAACAATGGAGCATGTTTTATGCCACTGTACAGCAATGGAAAGAACCAGACAAACAGCGTTTGGAAATTCTTAGATTTGAAAACTATCCACTCCAGAAAACTAATCTACTTCATGAAAAGACTAGGTAGGTACCTTCCAAGCTACCTACCTACTGGATCTCATTAATCAAACTGCAAGGAAATAATGCACTTGAAGCTCAACTTGAGGTAGGTATAGGTGGCAGGTAAACACTCGTTATTCCAACCAACAACAACCACATACAATAGGAGTGGCTTAGAATGGGATATTCATGTATCATCAAGCATGTTTGCTCAAAATCGGCAACACAAGTTGGTATACCTTGCCTAATTCGAAACTAATCAACGACATGGTATATTGATTTGGAGACTATTCTGCATCAGTATATAAGGAACCATTGAGCTCATCTAAATGTAATATTTAATTGCAAATATCCCAAGAAATTAAACATCGTAACCATCTATACTGTCTCTTTGTATTGAAAAAGCAAAACTAATTTGAAATACGAAACTTCATCATAGTTTTTTTTTTTAATTTCTATTAAAAATTAATTTCTTAACGCTTTTTTCCCTAAATTCAGGTCAGCAGTTAATATATTAAATGAGGTATTAAAGCTTCCAAAAGGGTGGCTTCAAAAAAACGTTTAACGAGCCCTATTGGTAATTTTTAGTAGACGTGTCAGGCCGATTTTGGGGGTGCTGCGTGGGGAAAAAAAAGCTATTAATTAATTGATATTAAAAAATCGGAGGATCCACCACATTTGTGATGAAATATAGCCGCCAAAGTTCAAGTTTTGACACAAATATTCAGCACCACTTCACAAAAGCTGTAGAAATATATGTAATACACACACGAAAATCAATAATTAGGTAATTATTTTTTTTTCATTTTTGGGTATGCTTTGGGTTACTTCAGGTTAGTTGTTTGCTTGCGCCCCCGGAGCGAGCGAAGCTAGCGGGGTAAAATATTAGTAGGTATAATGATTAAAAATTAATCAACTGCAACGGAACAGTAGATCCTTTTTCCTTAACCTTGTTACGCCACTGGAATATTTATAAAAATAACACATATTTTTAACAAAAATCATCTTTGCAAACCGAATATTTTCTATTTTTACCTTTTTTTACCACAGCCCGCACCCCTATTCGCCCCAGATTTCCGCCAATAGAAAACGCCTAAAAATTACGTAAAAACTTGTGTTTCTGGGAAAAAAACGAAAAAATTGTCCTGACATGTCAACCAAATAAAAAGTTGAGCGAGTCTGCTAGTACTCGAGACACTGATGTGTAAACATATCCTATATTGATACCATCGACATGAAAATCTAACCCCACCTTAGGTTGCGTGACGCCTGAATATAGGCAACCACTTATTTGGAATTGGTTGCCTATATTCTGGCGTTAGAAAGCACACGTTTTACAAGGAAGGGCTGAAGTAGGCTGCACATGTTATGATGTCACATCCGGGTTTCACACTTCGGTCCATTTTCCGGAGGAGATTTTCTCGAGATTTACCCTCATACCGCCGCGTAAGATGTTTACACATCAAAAATGACCGTCCTATTTGTGTCATATTTATTATAGGAGCATGATGGGCATTAAAATAATTATTGCTAATGTCTCTAAGATATAAACTCGACGTTAGATAAACTTACGGATAAACCGCACCAAGCTATTCTAATTTATTGTTTCCTTTATATATCGATCCGATACTTGTTTCCATGTAGTTTTATTAGATTACCTCGAGGTTGATTTGCGGCAATAATGAAGCAAAATGCCGGGGGCACAAGACCTTGACGAGTCACGCGTGATGGAATTGTAGATGCCAGACGTCTTCTGTTTCTTTTCGCTTAATGAGGTACGAGGTAGGTAAAATTATTGAAACAGAGCCGGCGCTAGCAGTCCTTTTTCTTCCCTGTCTTCTTTATTCTGTTGGTTGAGCTCGGTTGAGCTACTAATCGCCGGGTCATTGTCTGTGCAGTTTAATAGTATGGTCCCAGATTAACCTACACCAGATACGAAAGTCCGAGTCGGCACCTTTTTCGGCCTGCCCACAAAGGCGGCATCGGTTTCGGATTAAGGCGCGCGTTTGTTGGACCATGGAAATACATAATTTATTTATTGTGATTCCGGAAAAACGTTAGTTGCACCAGTTAAGAAATTAATAAAACTACCAGAAAAATAACATAACATTTTATATTATGATAAATTTGCAAACCAAACATATCAAAAAATCTATTATATATGTAAATGAGACATTTTAATTTTTCGATTGGTTTTGTCTAATTTTCTCGAGGATTTTAAATCTCTGTTGGCGTATTTAAGAGTATAAAAAATTCTAAGTCTTATAAATAATTTATAAGACTACGAGCGTGCGCAAAGTGGCTACTTTGCGTAAGCTACTCAGTGCGCGAATTAGTACTTTTCCGCACGCTATGCGGGAAAACGTGCGGGAAAGTAAAATTCTCTAAAATCATCAGAGACAAGAAAATGTTCATATATTTTTAGAAACTTTACTCTTTAGGACTTTTTATGCAATATAAGAAATCGTTTTAAGTTATAATTGTACTCTTTTCCCTAAGAATTTCCGTAATTCGCGCTATTGTAACTTAAACCAAAATAAACCATATATTTTGAAATCCTCGGTATAGTAGTAAAAAATTATCTCAAGCAACAATACTTATAATTGTCAGATTGACAGATTTTAAACAAATCTAGGTGTAAAACGAAGTATCCCAATGACAGATACTTCTTCTTTTATTTAAATACGGGTCATTATTATTATTATTCTGTGCTTGTTTGGACCGCGCTCGTAGAAAAACTATTGTTCCTAACACTTGCGCAAAGTGACTTTTCCGCACTCGACTGATTGACCGAACTCCGCTTCGCGTCGTTCGGCCAACATCAGTCGCGTGCGGAAAAGTACCACTTTGCGCACTTGTTAGGAAAATAACTATTGACGGTGTACGTTTTCGCAAATTATTTGCAAGGATGATCAAATTCTATTTTGCTCATTTCAATAAGGCATGCGTTGGAAATTCCAGGCTTTCTTGACAAAGCATCAAATAGAGACACAAATATTTTTCTAACTTATAAATATAAAAGAGGAACTTCTCGTTGGGAGATATTACACTCCCAAAAATATTTTCTTCGGAGTCATACGCTTTAAAATGCATTAACAAATTAGAGTTATTAAGTAAGTTACATTGTTCTGAGAAATTTATGCAAATTTCACAAGAATGAATATTTAATGCTTTTTTGATTAAATAGCCACATGCATAGCAATAATTTTGAGTGAGCATATTTAGCTCCCTGTAGTCGCATTCAGTAATTGTTATTGCCGCAACTGATTCTACTCCTGTTTTATGATAATTTGAAACACGTTTTAGTTCTGTAAGTAAAACGTCCAAATCATTTTCACAGTTCATAGGTTCTGAGTGTAGAAAACTTTGACATTTTTTTTTGCTACGACTGTCCTGAAAATAGACAAACACGCACTAACAACTGCTCTTGAAAACTGGACATTGCAAACATCGTGTGAAACGTATACTTTGCACGCGACGTGTGAAAAGTATACTTTGCACGCGGCGTGTGCAAAGTATACTTTCACACGCTTATTCACGTATTTAGATTAAAAGGCTTCGTCTTCGTTTTAGCACTTCGCCCTCAGAGGTCCCATTCCCAGATCTCTAAAGAAAGGGGCCCAATTTTAGGGCTTTTTTTCTTGATTTTGGGTATGTCTTGGGTTAGATTGGGTTAGCACCTGGTTAGTTTCCTTTTCTGGAGCCCCCGTAGCGAGCGAAGCGAGCGTAGGGCCATGCGGATCGACCAATGGGAAAGGCCGATTTTTATATAGTGCACTATTTGTGTAAAGGATCTTATAATGCGTATGCAACGCGTGTGAAAATCACTTTTCACACTTGTTGCACAATATACTATTTCGATGAACTCTCTGAAACTGGATTGGAGTAGGGTTTACTGAATTACCTTCCTGTTGCCTAATGTTCCCGAAATAATTTTCTAGGCAATCCTGATTTATTCTTTTACATTTTAAGTATGTGAATTCGGCTTTCTCAAGACGGGGCCATAGAACTTGGATTCCTTTTATCGTAGTCATCCACGAAGTACTAAATTTACATTTGATTGTAATATTCTTACCAACTTTGTTTGTATACATCAGTTAAGTAGGTTGTCCCATCAAGTTTTTGTAATATCGATAATATTGCACATTCCTAACCATTGATCTGGCATGCCGACAAGTAGTAGTAACAAGTTGACAACGATGCGCTTATTTCTTTAAATGATCGGGCCAGTTTCTGAAGCCATTCTAAATTATTTTTACCTTAAGAGTGTATGATCCTATTATTGCTACTTACTTAATCTATAAAAAAACTGATCGACTATTTATTGCTCATAAGTCCATATGGCATTTAATTCATGTTTTATTCATCAATCAGCATGAATAAATTCAGAAAACACTTAAAAATCGGGGGCCCTAATATTAAATAATAATTACCTATTTATTTTATCATTATCAATTCCTCGACGTTGATAAATAATAATTTATTGTTTTACATACCTTGTGGAATCTGTAGCCAAAGAAAAAAAAATTGTATCTCTATTTTCAGATGTACAACATCTGCAAATACACTTATATCCCGTCATAATAAATAAGCGGTTAAAATTTACAAATTCACACGTTCGATGATCATTCCTAATCGAAGCGCCCAGACTAAAAATTCAGCATCGCGAGTTCTATTGAAATGCGATCGAACAGAATCGCCCGTACTATTCCTTCCGCTCGATCTGGGAAGAAAGTAGGGGGAATTGTACGCTATTGCCGCCGCGTACATTCGTATCTGGTGTAGGTTAATCTGGGGTATGGGGGAACCTAAGGGGAGGGGGGGGGGGTTCCTAATGGTGAAATGGAAACTAATACTGAGTTATTTTGGGTTAGTCTCACACTAATATTTAAAGGCCAAGCAAAAGCTTGTATTTTGCTGCAAATGGAAACCCAAAAAATTTCTGGAGATTTTTAACCAACTGCCTCCTGTTTACATTATTAAAGGGACATTTTTCTGTCGAACCACTGACACTTGGTTATAAATCAGATATTTTAGCTTTTTTTTTGAAAAAAGAAATTCCATACCTATTTCCGAGAATTTTCGACATTTTTGGAAATAAATTTCGGTGCACAACGTTTTTTTTTTTTTTGAAAAATCCAAAATGATATTAAATACATAAAAGAGCGCAAAAAATTTGAACTTTTGCTCAAAAGGTAAAAACGTGGTTCTCAGGACCGGCTTTTAGAGGCTCATAATATAACCTCGGAGAGCTTCGTAGGGAAAAAAAGAAATATACCTATGATATTATCTCCACGTAACCTATTGTCCATATGTTCTGGGACACCCTGTTTATAGTCAGTAACGGTTGCCATGGAGTTCGCTTTCGCTATCCCTTCTTAATTTCTTCTGTCTCAAAGAGGTTGCGTCGAGGGTTACGTTAGTTCTAAGGGATTTTCCGAGGATTTCATGAAAATGCGTTGGAAAGACGTCTTTGAGACGTTTTAATAGGTCGATATTATTTCCTTTGTTAGTAGTAATCGTAATGAGTTACGAACGGAAAAGAAAAGTTTATTGAAGTGAAACTTCTTTAGCGAGGGTGAAAGTCCGAAAAAATGAAAATCAAATGAAACAGAAATCAAAGTGAAACACTTTAATGAAGTATGTTCCAGTATAGCTAGAGGGCTGAAATTTTCAGGACATATAGCCGGGGTAAAATGTGGATCCTGGACGAAAACTGCCCCCTCCCCCGTTCGTCCAGGAGAGGGGGAGAAGGAAAAACTAAAATAATTAATTTCGGGAGAACGGGAAGAGTTACGGGGTTTATGGTTGTTCGAAAAAATGGGGAAAAAAATGTAAAAAATTGTTCGGACAGTTAATAAAAGTATTATAAAACGAAATAAGAAAAAAAAATAGTAAAAAAAAGTTAGAGAAACGCGGTTTTTGGCGAAAAAAAGCGATGGAGTTGAGCTACGAGGTCGGGGATGGTAAAAATGGAAAGAAAAAAAATGCTTTATGAAAAAAATAAGCAAAACACAATTAAAAAAAAAAGTGTTGACACCCGGAGCAAAAGTTGAGGAAAAGGAAAGCTTCAAAAGAAAAATAAAAACTCAATTCCTAATTTATCTTTCGCGTTTCATTTCAGTTGTGTGCTTATAAAGGTGAGGCACATATTTTTTTATTATTTCATTTAAAATACCTAGATATATTTACCCTGAAAAATAAAGTAAAATCAAACTAAATGATATATAGGAATTGAGTTAGATCCGCATTGGGAACAATTCCCCATTTGTTTTTCGTATTTAGGTAAACATCGGTAGGTAGGTACTTACTCGATTAAGGAATTGGTTGATAAAGCGTTCTGGTGGTGAAGTTTAAGGTTTAATGATAGATTACTTAGTTGTGATGATTTCTTTATAATCTTATTCAGTACGTTTAAAACGAAACTATCCATGCTCATTTGTCCAAAATTTGAGGAGCAAGGTTACTACAAAGAAGTGCCTCTGCCTTCTTAAAGCCCTTGACTGTGATAATTTTGTATTGGCGGTATTTTTAGGTTTTAAGAGAGCGTTTGAAACTATCGATAGGAACATTTTAATTAAAAAATTAGAACAATTAGTGTTTTAAAATGGTTTAAATCGTATTTGTCAAATAGAGTCCAACGTGTTAAGTTTATGAATTGTATGTCTGATGTTATTAGTGTAATGTTTGGTGTACCACAAGGCACAGTTTTAGGTCCATTACTATTTTTATTATATATCAATGATATGGTCAAAGTGCTTAAGAGATGTAAGATTGTTTTATTTGCAGAGGACACCATGATTTATATAATAGGGAAAAATATACGTGAACTGGCAATTATTATAAACAATGAACTTAATGACCTATTTAACTGGCTCTGTAATAATAAACTAAGCTTGAATGCAAATAAGTCAAATATTTGTGTATTTAGCAAAAAGTCAAAAATAAATCAGGAAGACATTGACAATATAAACATAACTGTAAATGGGGAAAATATTCTCTATGAAAACAATATTAAATATCTGGGTGTAATTTTGGATGCCAACTTAAATTTCCATGCTCATGCTGATTATATAATGAGAACATTCTCAAAAAAAGTTGGATTCTTAACAAGAATTGGGAAAAATTTGTCAATGAGTACGAAATTAATGTTGTATGATGCCATTGCTCTTCCACATTTGCAATTCTGCTCAACATTGCTGTTCAATTTACCCCAATACAAGGTAAATCAATTAGAAATAATCCAAAACAGAGCAATGAGACTGATTTTGAAATGTAATCGTTATACTCCTGTAAGGTCTATGCTAAGTGTCCTAAATATGCGGCCTGTCAACCAAAGAATTATGTTTAGTGTCTATTTGTTACAACGTCTTTTACCTGACTATATCTGTGATAAGTTAAGAGTTTTTGAAGATGTACACAATTATGATACTAGAAATCTTACAGATTTTATACTGACAGACAGATGTAATACGAATCAGTTGCTCAACTCTGTGCTGTACAAAGGTTTAATAGAATTCAATAAACTACCTATGATCATTAAAACCTGTGATAATTTGGCACTGTTCAGGAGGCTTTTGAGAAAATTTATTTTAGATAGGTGGTAGAATTTGTTCATTTTATCTAGTTTTAATGTGTGAGTGGTTGTCTTATTTTATCTTTACATTGCTTGTTTTATATTTTAATGCGTGCGTGAGTGTCTGATTTTATCTTTACATTATATGTCTTATGTTAATTTTATTTATACAGTTTTATTCCGTTTTTAACTTTTTATCTTATTAGTATAAGTTTAGTATTTGATATTAGTGTTCTCCTTTACATACGATTCACAACTTTTGGTTTATTCTTATATTTACTTTTATAGCTATTATGTATCTTTTGTAGCATTGATGCCAAATAAATACTTAATATTATTATTATTATTGAACCGCCTCTTCCATGCACCGGAGAAACTTACGTAAATGTTCAGACGTCAATCAGCCACATCTTGCATAAGCCGAGCCTCCACCCTTCGGCGAGCCTGGCAAGCATTTTATTGACGTCAATACGTCAATATCCATGTTTATTTACTCGCCTTAACAGTGCAAATCTGGAGGAAAATTTTGCCGCCCACCCATCAGCCCAAGTAAAATGTAGGTGATTGTCTGGACATTGAACATACCGCCTTTGCGAAATTAATTGGTCGTCCCGAGTCCCCTGGCTATTTTAAAAATGACTCCTTGCACCACCTTCGGCTTTTTTTAAAAACGCAACAAAAAAAAAGGAATGCGTCAAAAAGATTGATTTTATTCGCGGTTCAAAGTCGAAAGTCCGCCACACTTAAATTTAGAAGTAAAAGTTATAGTACATTGTTTCGGCGACATGTCCAGCTTTAAATTTTTCTCGATGCTCATTATGCGAAACTATTTGCTTTTTCAATAAAACTTTATGGTAAAAAATATTTTAACTTATGTAGGTAGGTAGATGTTAATGTGACGATAACGATTGTGTGACTTCTGAGGAGTTATTTCTATTTACTACACTAGGGTGATCATAATGTTTAAACAAAAAAGTGGTACATTTTGAATTCGTAAGGAAAAGCACCGCCGATATAAGTCACTTTTAGCCAGTTTTATTGTATACACAATATGCGGTGAAACACTTGATTTTGCTTTCCTGCTGCGCCTTCAACTCAATGCAAATGCAAACAAACGAGATGCTACTAATTACGACAAATTATCGTTTTCTCTTCTTCAATAGTATAGTCTCTTGTAATGCTACAAAGTGAAACAGCGAATTAAGCTTCTCGGTAAATGGTCAAATACACTTGTGACGTCGACAGCCAGCCCACTGGTTCATTGGAAGAAGATCAGGTGGCTACACAGTGAGCTAAAATCCAAATACGCAATGTACAAAAAAAGAGTTTTCTTTTTTTTTCATAATTATTTTTTTCTTCATGTAAACAGAAAGTAGGACATAGTTTTGTGTATCTTAGAAAACAAGTACATTTAGTTGTACTTGATAAACATTTAAAGGATAGTAGGACAGCATATAAAAAGAAACTACTGTCCTACTAAGAAAAGTACATAAAAGATGATCACCTTAACTATACTGCGACTAATCCAGAGATAGAATTGGTATATCCGTTTGCTCCCTTGACAACAATACCACTAAGTATCGGGAGAAAAATATTTTAAGCTAATAACAATGACATGATCACCTGAAATCGGCTGATGGTGTTTTGATTTTGACACTTATACCCTTTGTGCTTGGACATGCGCGTACAAAATCGATTGACAGACTGTCGCCTCTCCTTTTTAGTTTTTTTTCCTCTCTGATTAGTCTATATTGTATCTTTTACCGAGAATAACAACCGCAGAGAAGCGACAACATAAATCCCGCCCAAAAATTTGAAGTGGGTGGTAAACCGGCCAACTGTCATCTCCACGTGTCTGTCAGTTTAGTTTAGTCCGAGATTTGTTTAGTATAGTCGTCGACAATATTTTTGTGTGAACGCCAGTTTCCTTTGGTTTGTTTGTGTGTTAATTATTATTGAAGTGACTTCTTTAGCGGGGGTAAAGTCAGAAAAAAATGAAACGGTTATCAAAGTGAAACGCTTTCCATAGTGAAACGCCCCTTTAATTAAGCATGTTCCAGTATAGCTATAGAGGGCTGAAATTTTCAGGACATGTAGCCGGGGTAAAATGACGATCTTAGACGAAAACTGGACCCCCATCCCCCCCGTTCGGCCAGGAAAGGAGGGAGAAGAAAAAATTAAAATACTTCATTTCGGGAGAACGGGAAGAGCTATGTGGTCGAAATTTTACTCTAATTTAGGGGGGGATTTTGGGGAAAAAACATGTTTTACCGATATCTCTGCAACGGAGCCTCGGATCGAAAACTAGTGTAACCCCGTATCACGGGGTCATCAGTGGGGGTGGGAATTATACCCCCACCTCCCCAGATATTAAAATTGAATATAACGTACTATCGGAACCGGTTCAAATAACTAAAATAAGATGAGTCTATAAGTGAAACTAACCGAAAGTTGATTCGACGACTAATCCAGACTAACCAAATCTATTAAAATTAATTATAACGTATTGGAACCGGTTCAAATTATTAAAATAAGTTGAGACTAAGTGGAACTAACCGAAAGTTGAATCAACGACTAACCCAAAGTAACCAAATCTATTAAAATGTATTTTAACGTATCGGAACCGCTTCAAATGACTAAAATAAGTTGAGAATAAGTGAAACTAACCGAAAGCTGATTGGACTACTAACTCAAACTAACCAAATCTATCAAAATTGATTATAACGTATCGGAACCGGTTGAAATGACTAAAATAAGTTGAGACTAAGTGAAACTAACCGAAAGTTGATAGGACGACTAACCCAAACTAACCAAATCTATTAAAATTGATTATAATGTATCGGAACCGGTCCGGATGTAAAAAGTTAATCAGCTACACGTACTATTAACACGTGTCAAAAGAAACAAATACTTAATGATGTATATCCGAATATGTCATGTCATGATGGATATATCGTTGTAATGTCATTGTAATATTTCAAAATGTATGTTAAAATATTGTAAATTCATTCCTTAATAAAATACGACTATGTACGATTCTGTCAATCAAACGTTAAGAAAATGTCAAATGTGACAAATGAATATATTCGTCAATATTTCCTTTAATATAACAGATATCGAAAAAAATGTTTTACAAAAGATTTGTATTTTTCGATGCTCTATCGTTTGGAAATAAAATATGATACGAACAACTGTCACATTTGACAGTTACAGCTGTCAAATTCGTTTATAATAATCTGACATATGTCAAAATACATTGTTAACATTTTGACATATTTACGTAATATATTTTGACATATATTTTTAATCATTAAAAAATGTAGCTAATTTTATGTTACATATTATGGGTTAATATGACAGTGAGAGATGTTACATAATTTTTTATTTTTTACCGCTACTTTATTATCGTCATTTGACATATGTCATTTTTTGAAAAAATATTATGTATAAATTATTCATTAAATATATATTATTATGACGATCTTCTGAAATTAACCTATTGTTTTATGCTATCGGTTTGTGTAAATGTGAATATGCTTAACCAACATTTCTCTGTCTTATCAATCGTATAGTATACGCTATATTTTATATGATAACCATATTTGAACTCGACACATGAAAACAATGAAAAAATGTTACAAATGAACACGATATGTTTCAGATATATTTTCAATTATCTATAGAACAATGACAGTTGGAATAAATTGGTTTGTGCAGAAAAATAAGTTTTGAATTTCTCTACAATATATCTTAATACTTTTTTCCGATAGGACCTTTAATACCAAAGTTTTTTCGAATAAATCGTAAATGAATCAAACTTTTTCGGCTTCCTATTGTATTTCATTAATTTTTGCTCGCTTAACTATGAACTACACAGAAAAAATTATACGACATTTTTTGTATAGCTTTTAATACTCTATCAATTACCGATTTTTAATTTAGAAGAATTCGAACCTTTTTCAAAAATGTTATGAGAGAGCGGCGCAGACGCATGTCTGCGTCCGTTACATCACAAATTTAGTGAATGTTTGATCCCAACGAAGGTATGGTATTTGTAAGTGAAACATATCAATATGGTGATCATCCACCTTTTTTACTTGTTTTAGTTTCGTACCCTATTGCATATTGCATTCTTTAATGATATATGTCAAGATATAATACTTAAAAATGTCAAAATGTTAACAATGTATTTTGACAAATGTCAGATTAATATAAACGAATTTGACAGCTGTAACTATCAAAGGTGACAGTTGTACGTGTCATATTTTCATTACCAAACGATAGAGCATCGAAAAATACAAATCTTTTGTTAAACAATATTTTCGATATCAGCTATATTAAGGGAGATATTGACGAATATATTCATCTGTCACATTTGACATTTTCTTAAAACGTTTGGGTTAGTAACTGATTGACTTTTTACATCCGGACCGGTTCCGATACGTTATAATCAATATTAATAGATTTGGTTAGTTTGGGTTAGTCGTCCAATCAACTTTCGGTTAGTTTAACTTAGTCTCAACTTATTTTAGTCATTTGAACCGGTTCCGATACGTTATGATGAATTTTGATAGATTTGGTTAGTTTGGGTTAGTAGTCCAATCAACTTTCGGTTTGTTTCACTTATTCTCAACTTACTTTAGTCATTTGAAGCGGGTCCGATACGTAATAATCAATTTTAATAGATTTGGTTATAGTTTGCGTTAGTCGTCCATTCAACTTTCGGTTAGTTTCACTTATTCTCAACTTATTTTAGTCATTTGAAGCGGTTCCGATACGTTATAATCAATTTTAATAGATTTGGTTAGTTTGGGTTAGTCGTCCAATCAACTTTCGGTTAGTTTCACTTAGTCTCAACTTATTTTACTTATTTGAGCCGGTTGCGATACGCCATAAACAATTTTAATAGATTTCCTTAGTTTGGGTTAGTCGTCCAATCAACGATACGAAAATTTCGTAACGCGAGACGAAAACATAAACCATGTCGTGATGCGACCTTGAAAAATCACTCTCATGAAACCCAAGAAGTATTTACTTCAAAAAGGTTAGAATGCGACAAATCAGTAAACTCTGAGTTAAACCGTTAAATCCTAAAAGATAACTACTATTATAATACATTTCTAATAAAGTAAATAATAAACATGTAATTAATTACATGTTTTATCAGTGTATAGCATTATTTCTTTTTCCTTCTTACATTTCTCTCAGTGTATTAAACCGGTCACCTGTCACATATGACAAATTGAACTTGGCTCTCCAACTTCAAAGGTGCCGCGGGTTTTGTCGCTTCTCTGCGGTTGTTATTCTCGGATCTTTTACATAATGTTTTATAGGGTGTATCTTTGGTTGCATACCTCTTCTGTGTTTATAAAATATTATGACACTAACCATTTCATGAGCGCCGTCTTTCAAATTCAAAAATAAAAATTGATCATTTGGGTGTACTGGGGGAGTAAAATTACGTGCTGTGTAATTAGAATTTGGACTTACTTTAACTAGATTTCAATATATGGTGCCAAATTGTATTGTTTTAATTCGAAAAGTGAAAAACATGAGATTTTCAGTTGAGTCACTTTCGTTCTAAAGATGCATTTAAAGAAGTCATAATAATGCTTGTGGCTTCCATTACCCAACTAAGCTTGTAATGAGCATCAAATGTTTTTTTTTTTAATTCATAAAATCTTAGGTTATTGATTTTTTATCTAAAAAACCGAGTTGAGTAAACGTTTTTATATCAGGTTTTCCTTAGGTGGCTCCCAATACACTTCTGCTGCCCTTTGCAGATAATCTATCCCAACATTTTTAGTGCAAATTTCCCTAATTTTTTCCTCATATAAATAAGAATTTAATTAATTTTGGGGCGAACAAAAAAGCTTGTTTCTAATTACACCAGCAATTCTGCCAAAAATCGCCTCTCCGGAAATGGTCTATCTAATCGCATTAAATTAAATCGTTCTAATTGTTTAATAAATTTTAATTTACATTAGTGTTTACATGACATCTGAACCGGTCTGTTATAAAATCACACAAAAAGGGAAATATTATGATTAGTTT
>MU184804.1:0-16761 GCA_016904865.1 Pissodes strobi | reverse complement strand
CGAGGGGGTAACCACTTCCAAAAATAGTGTACACCAAAATTATTATTTACAAAAAATTCCAGAAAATTACAAACAATTCCAAAAAATTACAAAAATTCCAGAAAATTATATAAAATTCCAGGAAATTACAAAAAATTCTAGAAAATTACAAAAAATTACAAAAATTCCAAAAAATTACCACAATTACAAAAAATTATTTAAAATTTCAAATCAATTTTTCTCGCAAAAGGGAATGATTTTACATCTTATTTACCATCTTGTAGAGAATAATTTTCTACACAAGCTTCTTTCTGGTTGTGACAAATTTCTGAATAAAAGTTGGTCGCGCCGAGACGAGACGAGACTATTGAGGTATCGGTCTCGGTCTCGCAAGGTCTCGAGTCTTCGAGTCTCGTCTCGGTCTCGCCGAGACTAGACATTTTGTGGTCTCGGTCTTAGTCTCGGTCTCGCCGTGAGTCTCGTGCACTTCAAAAAAAAAACATATTTTTTTTTGAAAACCTTCCCAAGAATCGGTATTATAAATTTGACCTATTTTGGGATATTATCACGTTAATGAATAATAATTAGATCTTTTGGGTTTTTTCAGATAAATAATTTTAATAACCTCACGTGTCGATTTTTTTAAGCAAAATTAATTTAAACAACAAAGTCGCAAAAAAATCTTTAAAGAGGTAACAAAATTGGTAGGGAGGTTGGCAAGTAAAAAAGATATCAGAGAGTAGAGTAGTCACTGTAGCAGAATAGTCTACTCTATATAATATTTTATATTTTCGAAAGTAAACCTAAAAACCCTTTCACGAGGCGCATTCCTGAGCAGAAAATATAAATGATTGTAAATAAGCCTGGCAGAGTGCAGAAAGATTATTGGCTATTGGCTGCAAGTGAAGGATTCTGTTTGAAAGAATTAGGTTTTGCTTAAAAACATACCTACCTATGTATGTAAACTACTTTTTTTATAAGAAAAATAAACTAAAAATATATTAAAATAAAAAAAATGCATAGTAACGCTTCTTTGGCTAGTCTATAGTTTTTAGGTAAATCCCCAACGGGTGGGTGAATTTGAAATTATTATAAACTATATAAGACCTGTTTTGAATTTTTTTTTTCGATTATTCATAAATATAGGTAGGCAACTAGTAAATTATAGGTACTTTATATACCGACATACTTTCCTAGATTTCTTTGATTTTCGTGTACTTAAATATTTTTTATACGTTACCTATAATTTAAAAAAACAAACCATTATTTTCGTACTATCCTACTTATAAATTATTTTTATTTCAACACTCAAGACACGAGACTATCGAGACTGACGTGACGAGACTCTCGGTCTCGAACCTTGAAGTCTCGGTTTCGAGTTATAATTCCTAGTCTCGTCTCGGTATCGGTCTCGAATTTCGAGACGAGACGAGACCTAGACTAGTCTCGTCGAGACCGAAGCACTAGTTTGTAGGTACCTATGCCACAAATCTTTTTTTTTTCGGTTAGTTGATAATGGAATATTTAAATTTTGCATATCCATACAGTTATATAAAAATGTATGTATGAATAAATTTCCACCGATTAAGTACATCTTGATTTGTAAATCTATTGTCAGTTCTAAACAATCCCAAACAGAACTGGACATTGGGCCATCATTACATATGCATAATCTGCCCTATTCTCTGATTGAAAGTAGCTTTGCATTTTTGCAGCAGAAGTTGCTAAATAATGATTTTCCTTTGGAATGCCATTTTGTAGGGGTATTACAAAACCAACAACTTTGTTTGTCTTGGGTTCGTATTCCACTTTTGAAGTAATTTTGGTCCCATCTTCGCTTATCCAGACTACCTTTGGAAGACCACGGCTATCTAGAAATTTTGCCAACTCATTTATTCTTAGTAAACCTTCTTCTATAATTTCATCTCCCAATGATCTTCTTAAAGTTGTAATTGATGAGATTGAGTTCTGAAAATTGGCATAAACTGTTTCATACAGAACCCAACCCAACTAACCCAAACTAACCCACCAAAAGCAAATAGGTACAGAGTTTTTCAATTTTTCGTCATACCGATTACCTTGCTTCGACTTATTTTTATAATTTTTAATTGCAGGCTTGTAAAGAATATTTATTAAATATAAGACTTGGTTGTCCCCTAATACTTCCATGTTGTTTGCACATTCATTTGTCAAATTTACTTGGCTCAGTAACATTTGTTTTAAATTTTCGTTTTCTTTTATAAGGTTTGTTATGTTGTCGACAGGTTCACAGTAATTGGTTATTAATGTTATTATATCTTGATACCCCTCTGAAAGTCTTTCTCGATTTCTCCTGGATCTTGATCTACGAGAATATTTCTCCAGTTTATACTTTTCTGCCTCTTCAACCTGATCCTTCACAGGGCTACGTTCTGAAATATAATCTGCGGGGTTATCGACCATAGCGCTGTTCGAGGCCCTGCTATTCTGAACATTCTGAGGAAAATCCAGATTGGTATTTGAGTTTTCGGCATTTTCAGATTCAGATCGAGAATTCATAGTTATTTCCTCGGTTAGTTCAGGAGAGAGTGCATTTTGCTCGGGTTGGATATGGTCGTTTTTTAATTGCAGATGCGGTTCCAGATGTTCCAGGAGTGGACACATTAGAATAAAGAGTCGAATGCATATTATTTTGAGTACAAAAAGACTTGATTGATAAAACTTCTGTTTTGATTGGGGTCATAAATTTAAATTATCTCTGGACTTTAGGTGCTTCTGGATATGCGTTTAGAAATTTGAGACAATCCAGAAAAATTTCTTAGATTTTTTTTTGTCTGTTTTATCTGCAATTAAATTTATATGGCATCAGGTTTATTAGTACACATAAGAAAAGCAGAAACAATAATTATGAAATTAAATAATAAGACATTTCTAGAATTTTCAATGATGCAACAATAATTATTATTGCTCCTATGGAAATTATCCAGCTGTTAGTGTTAGTACTAACAGGAAATTGGTAATTTCAGCCTTACAGGGTTAACTGTTCAACTTAACTGGTTAACTTCGCAAAATATTTATAGCAACATCCAAAATTTATATCAATTATAGCAACAAGTAATAAGCTAGGGGTTTTCTTAAATTGCCAGGATCTGTCATCAGAGTAAACAAATGAGCATCACAAAACTGTCAAAAAATTACAAGTTGTGTTCTTTTTAAATGGAACACCCCGTATATTATATTTTCATGGCAAAGGTCGCAGGGAGACGATTTCAGTGATATAAGGCTTGATCGAGGGGCCAACCGCTAATTGTATTTTGGTGTACACTGGCTTGGTATTTTTGGAATTATTTCGGTATATTTTGGTAATATTGGGTATTATGTGGTAATATTTGGTATTATATGGTAATATTTGGTATTTTCTGTTAATATTTGGTATTTTGTCTGGTATTATTGGTATTTTGAGTGGTATTTTATGGTATTTCTTGTACAATTATCTAATATGAGCATGCGCAATAACTATGCATAATTCACAAGGCACATGCCGCAACGTCGCAACTACCTGTTCGATGTTCTAAACAGTGTTGCCAAATGCCCGATAATTATCGGAATCTACCATAATTTAGCTTGAGCCTGATAATCCATGATTGCCCACTATCCAATGCTTAATCTACAATAATTTTTAAAAAGTAATATGTACAAGAAGCTGTATTCGGAAAAAAAATCCAATGGTAATAATAAGAATTACTAAAACAGAGTTTTATCCACAATACCGAAACAGAATTTTTGCACTCGACGCGCGTTTCGCTAACCATGTTAGCATCATCAGGAGATGATTAAGGCATTCTTAATCATCCCCTGATGATGCTAACATGGTTAGCGAAACGCGCGTCGAGTGCAAAAATTCTGTTTCGGTATTGTGGATAAAACTCTGTTTTAGTGTATGTTGCCAAAGGTTCCAAACCCCAACATAGTTATAATAATAATAAGCTCTTTTTTCCACCAGGCAAACGCCCAATTACAGGAAATTCATATACAAATTAAGAGCAAGTAATTCACAAAAATATTGTTATACAAAGAAAAATAATAAAACATAAAATAAATAATAGTTATAATTAAAATAAACTAGCAAATTAAACTAAGACTAAATATAAGGAATGTAGGGGAACCTTGAGAGGAACGAAACGGATCAAGAACTTTACGAATAACGCAAAGTAAGTTAGGGAAACTAAAAAAAAAGCCAAAATAAGAAGTGACAAATAAGAAAGAAATGAAAACAAAGGAATTACAGATGAAAAATGAAGATGAATGCGGAGATACAGTTAAGGTGGGAAACCCGAGGAGAAACCAGACGCCTCACGCAGATGTTTCAGGACGTTAGACAGGGTGCTGGTATGTAAATGAGAGGCGTTTGATACAAGATTAAAATTTTTGCACATGTTGTGAATGGGGCACTGGTATAGAATATTAGATCTCGCCAATCTCAGACTGAAGGCGGGTTGTTTTCTAGCTGCTAAACGCTGTGCATGAAATGGTATACTTTCCAAAAGAAAGAAACAATCGATCACATCATGGAGAAGCTTATAAAGGAATGTCAGCGATTGTGAGTATCTGCGCGTAGACAGCGACAGTTTCCTGAATCTAGACAACAAAAGGTTATGATCAAACCCGGTCTGGGTAAATACCGTCCTCTCTGAACATATGTTACGTTAGAAATCGCCTTTGCACAGCCTCCAACGAATCAATGTGGCAATCATACCACGGACACCATAGAAGTGACCCATAATCCAGCCTTGGTCTAACGAAGGAGTAATAAAGCAGTTTGATAACAAAGATGTTGGTAAAATTTGTGCAGGATAATCCCGAATATTTTGGAGAAGTTACATGGAGATAGGACGATAATTCTCAATAACTATTGGATCGCCCTTCTTATGCATGGGACAGACTATTGCAACCTTCCAGGTTTCGGGAAACATGCCCATTTCCAGGATCAGATTGAAGATATAACACAGGGGCTCGCACAAAACGATGGAACAGTCTCTAACAATGAAGTGGGATGCCGTCTGGGCCAGGGGTGATCTTGTTTTAAAGTTATTTGCTTGCTACAACTATATCATCAGTAGTTATTGGCGGAACGTCGATGCTATCGGAATACTGCATTACCGGATCAATATTTGCAGGCTGGTAGGAATCTTTGTACGCACTTTCAAAATAGTTGGAAAAAGCCAAAACGACACATTGGAGTCCGTGGTAAGAGTGATTAGTGTCTTTCACAGTGGCTGGAATGCGGGATTGAGCTATCTTGCTTTGAATAAAAGACCAGAAGTTTGATGGATCAGAAGTTATGCTTGTTGTATATTGAGCAAGAGCAACTGCTGCGTTGTATACAGTTTTTTGTTGCGAAATAGCGCACCAAGCTTCTGGGAGGCTGATTTTGCGATGTTAACAACGTGGTCATGCCAGGACATATTGCTGTTGACCGAGACACCCAGCAGTCCGATTGACGAGGATGAAGGAATGGTCTGCTTGGGTCTTTGCTGCATTGAACTGGACCAAATTTGAACTTTCTCCAGGTCTTGATTAATTGCTGTAATCTGCTCCTGTCTGTGGTGCTAAGTCTCAGTCGCTGGTAAATGTTTTTCTGATCTAAATTGGGAGACAAGGGTACTGTCATCTGCAAAACTGTAAACAGGATTTTTCGTTTCGGTCAGCAGGTCGTTAATATAGATGAGGAATAGAGTTGGTGAAATAATTGCGCCCTGAGGCACGCCCGCGTAATTAAATTAATTAGGTATTATTTGGTAATATTTGGTAATATTTGGTATTATTTGGTATTATTAGGTATTATTTGGAATTATTTGGTATTATTTGGTATTTTTTGGTATTATTTGGTATTATTTGGCAATTTTTACGATATTTGGTATTTTTTTTATATAATATTGGTATTTTCTGGTATTTTTGGTATTTTGTTTTGGTATTTTTGGTATTATTTGTCAAATATGGTATTTTAGTGTACAAATTCTAGTCAGCGGTTAACCCCTCGGGCTTGATGGGTCTATTTTGAATATCAATCCCGCAATTTACAGAAATATTGTTCACACGAGGGTCTAATGCGCCTTATGAACAATATTTCTGTAAAATGATTAGCCAATCGGAATGCTTCCGTGATGATTGACATATCTTCTAAAATAATTTGTTTTAACTAGAAAGAACTAACCAAAACTAACCAAACGTGACCTATATTGGGCTACATTGGGTTAGTTTTGTCTAGTTAAATCAAATTACACGGAAAACTAATAGAATATGTCAGCCAACATTTCTGGGGGTGCTGCGGCCGTGGCTATATTATGTGAACTTCTGCTCGTCGGTCATTATTTGCCACGAGTTTCCTCGGCTATTTGGCCGTTAGCGGTGGGCTAATATTTTTTTTATATAAATATTCATAATATAGTTATTGACGTTGGTATTGACTATCGATATTTTCAAAAAAATTTAATAAAATCTATAAATACTGTTTACATTTTTAGCATGGTTAAAGATTCGGTTAAATGTCCCCTTAAAAGTTTTTAAATTACAAAAAATTACTAAACATTTCAATAAATTACAAAAAAAATTAAGGAAAATTACCATAATTACAAAAAATTTAAAATAATTACCAAAAATTTCAAATAATTACAAAAATTACAAAAAATTTCAAATAATTACAAAAATTACAAAAAATTACGAGCAATTACAACCTATTGTACACCATATTTACAGAGTGGTTACCCCCTCGATAGTATATAACACCAAGACTTCATACTATACTGTACCTGTACCTGTGAACGGATTACAGATGGTGAGCAATTGGCTTGAAACATATAAATGACCCTTGAACCTAGACAAAACGAATTATATTGCATTTTCTTTTACAAAAGCAAATAGACCTTTGTTTAAAAATACAATTTTGGATAATCATACTATACTAGAAGTACATACATGAACTTATTATAGATCAATTTGTTAAATGCAACTTCATATTGATTATCTATCAAAAAGTCCACCTGCTTGTACATAGTTTCTAGCTGCTGAGAGAATTTCTAGATTGAAAGACGTTAATTACCTACAGTTTGTAAGGCATCTGTGGAATCAATTATCAAATATGGAATTTTGGTATGGGGTGGCCTATATAATAACGGCTTATATAAATTAATCATTATCCAAAAACATATCTTAAGAATAATCGTTTGAAAAATAAAGTACACTTTAGAAATATTCTTTTTACTCCTGAACTTTCAATTATTAGAGCCATGCATATGTTAAGATCATTTTAATTGTTTAACCAAGAGTCTAACTATCCTATGCACATACTTTCGCATCTAAGTGTATTTATTTTCATTTAAGGTTAAATTACACACCATATGTAGTCACTAAATTATATTGTAAAATGTGTAAATTCAGATGAACAAATTGAATTGAATAAATATAGTTAATAATTACCTGAATGCAAACGGAACACATACCTTATTAGGGATAGATAAAAGCTGAGCAGCTGACTCCCTATATACAGGATGGGAGTGATAGAGACTTTGCGTGTCTTGGGGACATTTTACTTGCAAAACTCCATTAAGCACTAACACCATTCTGACGGTATTAGCTGAAAATACATAGTAAATGCAGGGTTCAGTGATAGGAAATGCATGATAATCGAGAATAAAAAAGCCTCAGCAAATTTTATTATCTTGTGGTTTATAGAGTAGGCTCAAATAAAATACAAAAACAAATACAATAACAATTACTACAATATAAATTAGTTCAAAACCAGTACAATACTAAAAATGTAGTGATATTACAAAAATCATAATATGAAAAATAATTAAGCCACAATAAATAAATTAAAACATTAATTTTTATACTACTCTGTGTTGGTGAAAGGGCCACTTGCTTATCACAAAGAGAAGAGCTACACTGATCAATCTAAAGTTCATTTGTACTGAACAACATTTTATGTAAGTCAGTTTTCTGACCTTACAAGTTACCTCCTATGACAGTCTAGTGCAAGCATATGCTCTAACAGGAGCAGGCATAATAAAATTTAATTTACCAATGCCAAAAAATCAAGGCAAAAGATAAACCGTCATTTTAATTTATATAACAAAGATCTCTCAAAAGATCAAAATTATTTCCCTATTTTCAAGTGAAACTAAATCAATAGATACAACAAATTCTTTCTGGCCTTCTTTATTCTTTGTAGTCCAGTATTATGGCTTAAGTTTATTAAAGTAATATTTTTGACTTTTGCTAACTAGCTAACATCGGTATCAAAGTAAGAGACAATAAATAATAAATAAACAAACATAGGATTAAGACACAAATTATGAAATTTATTGTACATAGATTATACTATGCATTGTTCAGAATAATTTACCTTTTAACAGGTAAAATGTCTAAGATTAACAAAATTTTACTATTTATAATTACCTTCATTCAGTGTTAACTTTACAAAAATATTATAGCATATAAAATTAAAATGGAACAAAACTTATTAAAGCCTTTAAGTACAAGGTTTCTAGAACCTCTTTAACATGTTGACTGGGATATCGGTCCTCGGTCCCCAGAGACCTAAACTAATCTTTACTTGCGTAGATTTGTTAATATATAAGTTATGAATACGTCACAAATAGCTATCAACTTGTCATAACTACAAAAAATCAAAATAAAATGAAATTGGTCCCCTGCGACATTATATCGCACAGAAATATAAAAATCATTACTGTGGTACGGTATCGCTCCTGGAAGCTACTTTTTCATCAGTTTTGTTTTTGAACTTTTTGAAGCGGCCAGGTTTCATATTTGCTTCCCAAAAATGTCAACAGAAGTTAAAATCCAAACAAATAGGCCTGGACAAAAGTTATTGAAGCAAAGGCCCAAAGGGCAAATAGAACAGGCTGATGAAACAAGGACAAAAAGATGTAAGAACGTGACCAGTCAAGAAGAATTTTCCGACTGAGAAATTGATAATTCTATTAAAGATAACGACTATATTCCATCCTCGTTATCAGGTTCTGATGAAAATCCACAAAATCCTTTTTATATAATAATAATTCTTCATTTCAATAAGCAAGACTAGATATAAATTTGGCTAACTTAATCAACTCATATTATTGAACCTAAATATAACACTACATCAACATTATAGTGGTACCTTAGTTACAAATTATGTTTTAGAAGAATAATTATTGTTTCTCTATATCACTCAAGAATTAATTTTTTTTTATTTCAGCAGGCAGATTGTTATACTATGCAAGACACTTAAAATAAATGCATTGCCCTCTTAGAGTTAGTGGTTTTGATGTGAAAGTTGCCTTAATTTCTAGTTGCATAACTATGAATATCTCTATTAAATGAAATATACCTATAGTGTTAAATAAGAGGGCAATAAGCTCTTTAAAATCTTAAAAATTAAAACAATTATTGTGAAAAACTTCGATCTACGTTAACAGGAAACCATTCCTAGCACGTAATCATAATATTAATTGGTGTAAATCCGAAGACATATCAAAAGCATATGTCTTCGTGTATATCTATTACATGCCAATATAACTCGCATGCCACTGTTTTGAAGATTCTGTAATGAGGATTTATAATTCATATCAAAACGAAAAAGTAAAGGTAATTAAAATGAGGTTGGATTATTGTGCTATACACAGTTATACTGGATTAATAGATAATTCTGGAGCACGTCTAGAGAAAAAATAGAGCGCCTTAGAAATTTTCTATTGATACAATTAAAATGTGATTTGAAAGTTAAGACCTCGGTCAAGACATTATCAATATAAAAACCAAGATATTTCATTTCATGCACAAGTTCTAGTTGCACTGCTGTACATGATATATTTATTTAAGTTCTTTATTTATGTTTTCACGGGCAGTCTGTATATCCCTATGATTACAGGAAAGAAGAAAGCCATCTGCAAACAGACTCAGTTTCATAAAATAGCTGTCACAATTTAAATACATTATAAACAGCAACGGACCTAGTGCAAAACCTCAAAGCAATTTTTATTTTTTCCTGAATAGCTGAAATGTATCTTTGTTTTTTGCATTCTGTTAGTCAAATAGCTGGAGAACCATTTACGAACTGCACCCTTGACCCCACAGTATTCAGGTTTTATTAACAGAATTACATGGCCTATGGTCTCAAAAGTACGCTCACAATCGAGAAAAATAAATACTACAAACTGGTCGTTATCGATTGCTTTTATCCAGGATGAAACTGTAAGCTGTAGAGCTGACTCACAAGAGAGCAACTCAACGGAATTTCCTCCTCTATATAGATTTTTTTTTTATTTCCAGACAGTGCCGCCAATGTGAATGATTCCGAATCGGAAACGTCTTATGAGAATGAAGCTGGTGAGGAGGTGAGGACGCAGATGACAATAATGCAAGTATTGTCCTTATTGCTGCCCTGGACAACAATAATTGGAATGAAATTAATGTAGGACAGTTATCTTTTTTATATGGCATGCAAAATCAGCTTGACCTAATTTTGATGGCGACTTAATGCTTGAAGGTCTTCGACAAAATATTGTTGAAGAAACAAATAGATTTGCTCAACAAATTTCAACAGGGTGTTGAGCTTTAAAATCCAGATCATACGTTTGAGCGAACACGTTGGACAAAGACGAAATCATGGGTTTTTCTCAAGCATTCTGGCAACCGGTTTTATCTCGCTTCCTTCAATCAACTCTTATTGGTCCAAAAATCCTACGTTTAAGAACGAGTTTATAGCAAATATAATGCCACGGGATAAATTTCTTCTTCTACTTCGCTGTTTATATTTTTGCAACAACGAAGATCCATGCTAAGACAATAGCGATAGGTTATACAAAATAAGAACAGCATTGGGAATACTTGAAATACTTCTATCTATTTTTCCGCCTCGCACGATTCTGGTTATTGACGAATCTTCAGCAGAACAGTTAAGGGACCACTGTTTCCGCAACCTCCTCTCGTAGAAGAGTCCCCACCTTTTGTAAACCCAACTGGCCCAGAAAAAAAATTGTAAGGAATGCTATCAAAATGTATACAGTACCTACTGTAGGTATCCAGCAAGCAAAGAATTAAGAATCAAAATGAAGTTTTTGTGAAGATTTTCCTGGAAAACCTCTCGTCTCTTTATTTGTGCACTTCATTTTCAAGGTAAACTTAATTTCACTCTAGTTTAGGTTAAATTTTGTTAAATACTATCTTTTTTGAATATCTTTTTGTGTGCTGTGTTGCAAATATCAAAAATTTAAATCAAAACAAATAATCTTACATTGTTTACCCACTCTCTGCTGTCTAAATATATTTTATAATTAATTTAGTCTACACATTGTTAATGCCAGAATGTAAACAAACATCAATATGTAGATACCTATACCAATGTTTCAATTTTAAGTGTTTATACACTACAATATACAGGAAGCATAGTATCACTTAAAGCAACACACACTTTCTTGTAAATATCACTAAAATTTGCCCTAAAATAGAAAAAACAAAAGATATGAGGACTTAACCAAGAGTTAAGAGTATATAGAGGATGATGCAAACCAGGACGACAAGCTTGTCGACCTTAACAATAGAATTAAAAACATTGAGGAAAAGGTTGCAAAAAAACAGCTCCAAAAATGTCGAGGCGAGATAGTGTGCAAACTTGGAGGGTACACTCACAAAAGTATTAAGAGAAACCCCAAAACTTCACACAAAAGAGGTCTGTACAAATAAAGATCTTGGCAGACTGTGTTAGGGATGAAAATGCCAATATCATCCGATTGACTTCAAGTAGCAGGGGGAAGCTGATATCCAGCATAACAATGTGGAATCAAACCTTATAAATCCTCAGTCCGTGGGCTATGCTGTGATCGAGATTGCAACTAGGAATACCTTAAATAAATACATAAATATAAATAAGAATGAAAAACAGAATCTGTGCCTAATAAAGAACCCACTAGTTCTGAATTGTTCAAACAAAGAAATATTTCTTCGGGCGTTGTTACAAATAAGTAGTGATAAATCAACAATAGCAGCAGCCGATGCCTGCAAAATGTTTTATGTGGGTGGGCAATTTAAGTATTATGTCATCAGCAGAAAAGCTAAAGAATTATCTGCTAGAAAAAAAGGTAGCCATTGTGCCCTGTGAACAAATTACATCAACCAGAAAAGAAGTGGGTAATAATGGTTTGTCTTATAAAAAGCCATAGTCTGACCATTAAAAAGATATCCTCAATTCCAATTTGTGGCCAGAAAATGTCACAATAAGACCATTTGTTTTTCATAATAGAGCACTGCGAGGACAACTAGGAGAAAACTTTAATAACAATTTTCAGTACCGAAGACCGCGACCATGGACAAGGAGATATGCTAAAAAACAAGCCACAACTTCTACTTTTAAACTGTCAAGTCTTGAATATAGAGAAATATGACCAGATTAATTGTGATATTGTCTAGGTAACTTGTTATTTTTGTGCTTGACAGAAACATGGGCGTACCAGGGTATGATGGAGTTGTTTAATTTCAATAACTTTACTCTTACAAGTAATTATTGTAGGCAAGAGAGTAGAGGTGGTGGTGTTGGAATCTGGATTCGATCGCATGTTAACTCGGATCCATTGAAGATAGAACGGTTTTGCATTGAAAAAGTAATCGGGGTGTGTGGAGTGACCTGTATTTTGGAAGGCGTTATACATGTGATTATGTGTTGCTACAGGTCACCCTCTGCAAACTGGCAAGAATTTTTAGGTCAACTACAGGACGTGTTGCAGTTGGTATTTAGATCAAATAGAAGAATAATGCTCTGTGGTGACGTTAATTGTGACTCTGTTGGTAGAAAGGAATATGATCAAGTGATGAATGTGTGTCAAGAGTTTAATTTATGTAATATTGTGAATGGTTATACTCGCGTAACAAAAACGCATCAGTCATAGATCACATATTTATAAATTTTACATATAAGAAGATTCAAGTAGTTGATAATGTAGTTAGACTAGTTAGTGACCATAGGACTATATTGGCAGAGTTGGATATTTATATGTAGAATAAGTGCACATCATTCTTTACAAGACATTATCGGGATGATTCCATGAATCCCGTGACGGTGTCTTCCTCATTTTCAAAATTGTTTGAATATTGTTTCTTGGACAGGATGCTGATGTTTATATACGAAAATAACAAAATTAATGAACATCAATTTGGTTTTCAGTGTGGTAAATCCACTGGAAATGCCATGCATGCATTATATAGTGAGATCGTACACTTCATGGAAGTGGGTGAGAGTCCTGTTGGGGTATTTTGTGACCTCAGCAGGGCTTTTGATTGTGTCAATCACCTCATCTCTTGTTAGATAAATTACTGTTTCACGGTTTTAAGGATAGGGCTTTTCAGTGGATTGAATTATTCATAAAGGGAAGGGAACATTATGTGTCAATTGATCATGTTGGGTAAGGATTAATTCAGAGTGTACATCCAAATGGTTTTCCAGTAATAGTCTGTATTTTAAGCTAAGTAAAACAAAATGTGTGAGATTTCATCCCAGGCAGCGGCAGTGCAACTGCCTGCAGTTTAAATTGAATGATGTAAAAATTAGTACCTAATGAAAATAGTATAAAGTTTTTGGGCATATATATTGACGCACATTTGGATTGGAGAGAGCAATGTGATTATGTTATTTCAAAGCTGAATTCATCATATTATATGATTTTAAATATGAGAATTATATTACCAAGAAAAGCGTTATTGATCTTGTATTATACTCAGGTTGAATCTGTTCTTAGGTATATTCTACTAAGTCCAAGGAAGTATTTCTAAAGCAAAAAAGAATAATTAGATTAGCTAGCGTTAACAGGAGAACTACGTGTAGGGAACTATTCAGAAAATATAATATATTGGCTTTAACGGGATTATATATTTTGGAAACGTGTGTGCATATTTATAAGAACAGAGACAACTATTTAAGATTTACAGATGTACATTCCATAAATTAATGTTGTGAGAATTCGAATTAAAATTTACGTCGCATCCGAGTATCAAAATCCTCGAATGCATCCGAGTATTCGGAAATCATTCGAATCATTTAATTCGAATGATTTTATTCCACACAAATAAGAAACTCACGCGATAGACAAATGATATCAAAATAATAGCAAATCTAAATTAATTCGAAGGATCTTATGAGGATTTTGGTTTCGAAACAAACAAGAAACAAGCGATAAGCAAATGAATTAGAACTATTAGCGAATATGAATTAATTTGTATGATGTTTATGTTGAGTAGTTTGATTTTTGATTCCTAATAGGTTAGATATGGAAATCGAGATTTAGCCAGTTAATTAAGGTTGATGTTGAGATTGACATTGAATTTATTGGATATTGAGTAGTTAAATTTGAGGTGGTTTTGATATAGTGTGTCCAAAAAAGTATTCAACATATAGGAAATTTCTTTATTATAGGTTTCTCAGACAATTTTATTCTTGATAAAAGTTGACGCTTGAAAAAAAACTAATTTTGACAATGCCCAATTAAAGATAGGTTATACAGGGTACATAAAAAATACAAAATTGAGGTTAAACAACACAAATTTTGGAATATTGGGAAACCTTTTGCAGAAAAAGTGAAGTTCCTATATAAGATCAAAATAAAAGTCAATTACCTACCACTTTTTCCAAAAGTGCAACGAGGGTTTTTTCGGCATTTTTTCAATAATTGGTAATTGACTTTTATTTTTGCAGTTTTTTCGATATTCCAATTTTTTTTTAACCTTATGTTTGTACTTTTTAAGTACACTGTATAACTTATCTTTTATTTCGCAATCTCAAAGTTAGTTTTTTTCAACAATAAAATTTTCTGAAAAACCAATAATAAAGAAGTTGATGTTGCATACTTTTTTTGGACACACTGTATATATATGTCAATGCACATTGGCATTACAAAACGAACTGTCTCAAAGTATTGGAAAAAAATTAGACACTAATGAGTGCATTTTCATTTTATGAAATAATTTTATTTTATGAAATAAAACATTTTATGAAATAAAACATTTTATGAAATAAAACATTAATCCTTTACAAAATAACAAAGTCGAACAAAATAATAATTTTTTTTTGGTTTAAAAACTTGGAACAAAACTTAAATAACTCTTTATAAAAGTGGACAAAATAAATAATATATACTTGTATATTAATTGGTTCAAAAACTTTCAAAATATGTGAAAATTTAAATGCAAATGTTCAAAAATAATATCATATTGAGATGTTTAGGTGAGAATCTATTTCTCCTTAGATCGAAGATTAATTTGAATATTATTTTCCATATTTCACCCTTCCGCTCGCCTTTCATGATGCAACATCGAAAGGGAACGGAAAGGAAATAATGAAGTCCAAGAATTAATTCGAATGAATTAATCCAAGTATTACTTTCATTGAATTCGAATGACTCGGGTATCACAATCATCCGAGTATTTATACAACACTACCAAAAATACTAGCGATGACAATAAATATTATATAACCCCCTATAGGATGCAAATAATGTATAAATCATGTGTTGTAGGTTTAAAAATATTATATTGTCATTTGAGATTAAAGCATCTGTTAATACTAACCAATTCAAGAGCCAGCTCAAACTATTTTTGATTTCTAAATGTTATTACAGATTGGATGATTATGTGTCTATAGATGTATAGATTTAAGTTTTAGTTTACAAGTATTAATTTGTTAACTATTCCTATACAATTTATATTTTGTCAGACAGGAACATTGGAAATAAATAAATAAAACAATAAATAAACCAATGATAATATCCTTAAATGACCCAAGAAATGACCACCTAAGTCCAGAATTCTCTTTCTATCAACATTTAATGCCTTCTATTGCTACAATTCACTTAGGTAAATGCAATACTTCTGAGTACTTAAGAGTATTAGCACATTATATCTTCATGTATACATAAACATTTAGGTACAAAGGGAGAATTAGCATGAATGCTTACAAGCTTTCCTTATCTAAGAAAATATCAATTTATAGGCAAATAACAAACTAATTGTTTCAGATTCAGATAGGTTCAGCTGATACCTGCTTGTTGCATTCAGAAATAATTTGTCAAGATTATCTCCTCTAAAGTTTATATCAAACAAACATGCAATAACAAAAAAGATATATATCACTATAATTATGTTCAATTTCAGCCCTATCTTGCATGCTTGTAAATTTATCCAAGGACTACTTAAAATATAATAGTAATAGTAAGCATTGATAATTTCTATAATAGCGATTTTATAATAATAATATTTACAACAAAAATAACAATGTAAGTATATTAAGCCCGTACCTTTTCCGTATCAAAAAGGCCTGGATACCTCTACACAGTCAGACAAACACAATTATTTAACTATTCTTAATAAGGCTTAATTAAAGAAGGTGTCGTTGCATTAATCACTTTATTAGCTCGTGTAGAACTGCAAGATACCCATGAACTTTGTGCTGTATTAAAATCACGGTGACTTTATGAATACATTAAATATAAAATCATTTTTTAATCTTGTATTGAACGAGTAGGGAAAAATATCCACGGAAAAATTTTAGGAGACATATAAAAATTATTTACAAAAATGCGACCTCTGGTGGGCGTGCACTGAACTATCTTATGAATGTTCAAATTTTTAAAAACAATTAGGCATAAGAAACATAACGCTTGAATAACTAAATTAATTATATCAAATGTATTACGGTTTTGGAAAATATCCCTAACATTAAAATTATTACTCCTAAGAGATTAACCTTTAAAAAGGTAA
>MU184803.1:65864-125186 GCA_016904865.1 Pissodes strobi | reverse complement strand
ATAAATTATGCATGGAATACAAAAGTTTTTTCACTTAGTACATTTCGTACATGCACACAGCCTTCACTCTTCATTTATTACACATTAGTTTGGCAGGGATGCATGATTTTGATGCAGAATAGTAAATCGTACCTTTGAACAAAACCGAAAGCTTTTCGAAAAAAGCAATGGAAGCTGAGGATGCTCACCTCTAAAGTACATATAAAATATTCACAACTAAAAAAGAAGATATCCTTAAAATTTAAATTAGAATAAAAAAATATTGCACTAGCTTACAACAGGCAATGAAAAACAATGACCACTTCCTAAATTATCAAATACGTATAGGTAATTAACAAGAAAGGATAAAATGTTATAACTATTTTTTTATTAGTGTTTTTTCTCTCAAACGTTGTTTGACGCACCCGGTTGCAGGAGAGTTGATAAGAATATAACGGTATTCTCGTGGGTGGTCATCTTGAGATACCATAAATTGAAATTCAGTGTAAATTTTTTAGGTTACTCGATTTATTGAATTGTGCCAGTGTTAGTGGAAACGATATCTAAATATATACTCGCAATGGGCATAAAACGACGTTTAATGTCCTCAATTCCCACTTACCATAGCCATTGCGTTGATAAATGTAATTACCTATACACCGCATCGTGTTACATAGATAACAAAATCGATTTAGAAAACTATCAATTATGGTGCAAGAAATATTTTTGTTCTATACCTTAATGGTGACCACCAGAATTTTTGCAGCGTATGCGAACATTTTTACTAGAAGTTGTGGGAAAATTACTATACTCTTAGAGCCTTTACATGTTCTTTTTGTAAATATTGTCAGAGGTTCTTACCATATACAAAAACTTGATTTTCACTCTTTTGTAAAGTATCTAAATTTTTTTAAGATTTAAAATTTCGTTTATTAAAAAATGTTGTTCACAATCAAATACGATAATCGCACCTAAATGGTGACCACCAGAATTTTTGCAGCGTATGTGAAAATTTTTACTAGAAGTTGTGAGAAAATTACTATTCTTTCAAAGCCTTTACATGTTCTTTTCATACATTTTGTCAGAGGTTCTTACCATATGCAAAAACTTGGCTTTCACTCTTTTAAGATTTAAAATTACGTTTATAAAAAATATTGTTCACACTCAAATACGATAATCGCAATCACACAACAAGTGTGACGTTTTATATCACATTACGCAACTTCTAAATTAAAATATACACAGAAATCATTATGCCATAAGGCTTTTATTAAAGGATCATTCAAACTCTCAATTATTATCTAATCTTTAAAATAGTGGGTAGCAGCGGTAGTATTTGCCTATGGAAGAAATATTAAGCAACTAGGCATGATAATTTTACGGTTGAAATGACATCTGATGATTTATTTACAGGAAAATCAATATATCGTTAGTATCAGGTAACCGGGCATCTGATTCCGATGGTAGTAACAGTTCCAAATTGAGAATAATTATTTTTGGTTTGAAGCACGTTTTCAAAATGATCCAGAGATCAATTCTCCTTGTAAATTGTTTTTTGTTTATTATCTGTCAATATTTTATATTTCACAGAACACTAGAGCAAAAAGTAATTTTTTCCGAAATATTCCTTTTCTAGACCTTAAGCTTGCAAGATTCTAACTTCACCCGGCAGTACTGGGGTTTGACTAACCCCAGCTGCCAAATATCGCTCTCAAAATAAACCAAACGTAGACTTATGCTCACGTCCGTTCTAATAGCTTCCAAAATATGTTGCTACTATCGAATTCAGGTGTTGCTACGGCACACCGTAGAGAGTGAGTGAAGTTACACGCAACTGAAATGCTCTCGGGTGTGTCAAGCCCCATCTATGTACTCGCGTTGTTATTTTTGAGCTATATAAACATAGTGTCTAGCAAAAATTTCAAACACAATTTTCGGGTAATTCCTGGTTTTTCCTGGTCGGTTTTTATATTTTCCCGGTTGGGTTTCTGTGAATTTAGTACACTTTTGGTTTGAAACGTGTATCTATATACATAGAACAAGAACGTGACTAAACAAAAAAAAATAATAAAATTACTTTTTTAATTTCAAAGCTTCTTGATCGACAGCGACCAAATCTTTGTGTGATTGTTCACGAATTTTTGTCTGTTTTTTCTTTAATTTTTGTATTTGCTTCTGAAGCTTCCTTTTTTCTACTTTTCTCAAGTCACTTTCCAACAATTTTGACTTGTTTTCTTTTTGTGCTTTGTTACATCTTGAGTAGGCATTCTTCAGGAGAGTATCATCTTAAACCCTGCCAATTTTTTGTAGTGAATCGTACACTAATCTTTGGCCTATAAGTGAGTTTTCTTTTAAATTTTCAATCGAAGTATTTCTATTGACAGAAAATCCCCTTTCTGCAGTTGCGTTTCCCTGAGAAATTTTTAGAAGTTGGGCCAATTTTCGATGTCTCCCATCCAAAAATCGTCTACTCTTATACATTTGGATTAATTCTTCATGTCATTAAAAATGCGTTGATTAGTAAAAATTTCTCTAAATGCTCTATCTGCTTTTTGCAATGTGGTGGCATTGCATCTATTTGTATTTAGGAGAATTTTAAATAATTTAGACATCAGTTGATTTCTTTGGGTCGCTGCCAGTTTCACTAGGATTAAGGAAACTTATTGCCTCAGTTAACTTGTATGGACATTTTTCTAAAAGCTTGGAAACTGTATACATCAAACAGTTTCTACAATCCAATCCTGGCAAAAGGTCAATATTTCCTTGTCCTTCACTCCAGCGCATTTTTTGATAGCTGCTCTAGTCGCATATCCTAGGTCGATAGCTGAAACTCTTTTAAGATTACAGAATAACCCTTAAAATATAGGGGTGCTTTGGATGATTTCTTCTGTAACTAAACGCCTCATTAATTTATTTTAAATAGATAATAGATCTTCATATATAAATGGAACTAGATGTCAATCGTTTTAAAATTGTCTTAGAAAAGGTTCAAATTCTTTAGAAAGTGACTGAAAGATGCCTAATTCGGCTAACAGCAATTTGTTATCCATCCCGGTTTGTAACTCTCACACGATGGCTTTAGGTTCGTGTTTTGCGCAGAAGATATGTTTTTTTAAGCGCGGGTATAGCGACTGAATCTTTTGAGATACAGATATGTTTGCTAGCTATCCTACTGAACAGAATTTAGAAGGAAAGTCGAAACAACCGGTTATGGATAAGAGGATAATTCGTCGGGAAGGACTCACTTTGAACAAATTGCAAAAAGCTCTCAGAAAGGGGATAATATTACAGTTTGTTTTTTTATACCGGTTTTAAATGCAACATCTACGGTGAGCAAACATATTTAACATTGAAGAAGTGTCCTCTGTCTATTCTAATTCAGCCTATATCACCCAAAAAAAGAACAACCCTCAAGTACCCTGGAAATGGACCATACCATAGATAATCATGTATTAACAAAACCTCCTGTCATCAGTATCAGTAACAGATGGGGTGACCCCTGGCGAGCCTTGCACTTAGGCCACCAATTGGGACCCGTTGTGACCACAGCCAGCATTAGAGAACCTCGAGGATGCCGGTTCTCCTTAAAAAGCCCACATCTTCTTCAGACTAACACGACGCACTGAATCTGGCTCGATCGGCGTCGCGCCAAGGATTCTGAGTTTTGCCCACGCGAAGGCGGGACATTCCGTAAGTAGATGGTATGGGGTCTCGTCGTCCTCCCTGCACCATTTACACTCTCCCTCCTCTGCAATTCTGAGCAGAGTAAAGTGCCGTCTAAGCCGACAGGGCCTTGTGTAGAATCCTACCAGAGCCCTGCACTCCTTCCTAGGTAGGCACAACAGCCCTCTGGCGAGACTCTTCGCGGGCTCATCTATCATGAGCCTCGTTTGTCTCATCCCCGTAGTCGTCCTCCATACCTCTTCCGCCCGACCCTCCGTCCAAGCCTCCAAAGCTCTTTCGCGAATACTCTGGGCGATCCTCACACAGGGATCAGATCATAAGTATCTGCGTGCGGAGCCTTCTCTGACTAAAGCATCAGCGGCCTCGTTTCCCGGTACACCCAAGTGACCCGGTACCCAGACCAGCGTAACCTTTTTAAGCTTTGCAAGTTCAATCAGCCAGCTTATACACTCCCTTACAAACAAGGAGCTCGTGCGGACCGACTTCAGCGCCATGAGTGCGGCCTTGATGTCGGAGCAGAAGAAAATCCCCCCGCCACCGGCATTGAGCCTTAACGATTCCCAGACCCCCATTATGATCGCAAAAATTTCCTCTTGGAGACCGTAGTGTGCCCGTCCAGTGGGGCGGATAATTCCCGCCCCAGGGCCTCGAAGTACCCACCACCTCCGGACAGTGCTCCCATTCTGTATCCGTCTGTGAAACAGACTAGCTCATCCCAGGATAACGTCCTTCCCTCCATCGAATCCTTCTTCGTAGGGAAGAGGAAGTATAGCTCCTCGTCGAAGCCTAACTCAGATGGCCAAGGCGAAGCCATTGTCCCTTCACATCCCCACATCAGCCAATCTCATGGCCGCTCTGGCTACCTCGTGGCTCACCCAGTCCACCGACGGAGGCAACCCCACCAGCCTCCTGTCATAAACATACGGCGAGCATAAGGAGAATGAGTGAGAGCTATACACAATTGCCTTTTTTCTGTATATCTGAGATTTCCGCCTTTCCACAACCGGTTTTCCCGACTGCTATACACTATGAGGAAAATCAATTGTTCAAATTTTTGAGATAAAATATCATAGAATATCAGAGGAACCGAAAAACTCGAAACCATCTGAAAGCGAGCACAACACCGACTCGGAGCAGGATATCACCATAGAAGATGAAGTTTATGGCGGAGACTCAGATATGAAGACATTAGAAACAGAACTTCAGAATGAGACGGAAAATGAAAATCCTGACGAGCCTCAAACAAACATATATTTCCAAAAAGATTGAAATGGAACTAATTTGCTCCAAATTAACGCGTTTCGAACAAAAGCAGAAAATGTCATCCTTCGTTTGCGTGTTTTTAAGCAATTATGCAAAAAACGCTAAAAGTGCTTTAGATTGTTGACAGTTGACTTTTGAACACCAAATGATGCGCTAGAACAATGTCAAAATTTAGCAAAAATCCATTGCATATAAAAATAAATGCATGGTGAGAGCAACCAACGAGTGTGAAACAAAGAGATGGGGCTTGAGTCGATATATTCCGCAATACAAGTTCGTTTTCAATTCTTGATGGTCTGCCTACAGTTTGACAACATAGAGAATCGTAAATATTAAGTAGCGTTTGACAAATTAGCTCCGTGGAATTCTGGAAAAAATTACTGAAAATTGTAAGCAGACCTACACAGCTTCGCAATATGTTGCGATAGATGAGAAGTGGGAGTTTTGTCATGGAAGATGGGCTTTCAAGCAGTACACTCCTAACAATTCTGCAAGTATAGGATCGAATTGCGAGCCTTAGTTGATTGTTCCTACTATATTTTAAACTTGGAAGTATAATCTGAGTAACTGCCCAATAGAAATTTGTCGACAGATTCATACTACATATATCTGGTTACAACCGAAACACGACCTTTGTTAACTGGTACGTATTGGTTACCAATTAATGATCACACTAGTTAAAGAGCATAATCTTACGTCAGTAGGTAGGCTGAGAAAGAAGCAACGATGCATTCCAGCGCGATTCTTAACAGTCCAGAATAGAGAACCAAAAACATCATTATTCGGCTTCCAAAAAGATATTACACATCTATCACATGTGCCAAAAACGTCTCTCTGGTGTCCACCATTGATGAAGCAACTGGCGAGAAAAAATAGGATAATTTTTTCTCGCCAGTTGCTTCATCAATGGTGGACACCAGAGAGACGTTTTTGGCACATGTGATAGATGTGTAATTAATAATAAGCTATAAGTTGACTGAAAGTAGAGTAGGTATAGTGGATGAACTATCTGGATCATATAACGTACCCAGACATGCACGCAGATGGCCTCGATCGTGTTGTTTCTCTTGATCCCTTGTCGATTATTTGAATCACTATCAGCTTGTTGACAAAATGCACTCGCCTCAACACACGGCAACATCTCGGAATTCTCTCTCATTGAGTCTCTGTGTATTTTGAAGCTTTCCTCCTTTTCCGAAAGACGATATTAGTACTTGATAGGGTCCTAAACACCGTAGTATTTCCAACATTAAATCTCCTGGCCAGTTTTCCCTTGTTGCTTGAATCAGTCTTCCCTCTCTTAATTGGTTCACATTCTTTGACTGTGCGATAAATTGTCAAGACATTTTGTGAAGCAGAAACTAAAGTCTTTTGCTTCGTTTATTTAAATGACATGACTGGTGACATTTAATTTCCATGACTTTATTAAATGCGTCTTATCATTCAATTAAAGGATGATTCACATTATCAGACATCCAACGACACGACAAGGACCGACAAAGACCCGACAGTTGCGGCGGCGATTCACATTAGACGACATGCATCCGACATCGACGGATTGTTTGTAATTAAAGTTATATTTGTCTATAACAAAACTAGAAGCCATATTGTGCTGTAAAGTAACAAATGCTTTGGTGTCATATTTAGAAGTTTTGTGACATATCGTACAGTTCGGGATAATCACGAACAAGCAATCTATTTTTCATTATCCATTTTGATATTTAAATACAAATCCTCAAACTTCACCGAAACTCTGGCAAAACTGAAATAAACTCTTCTTTCTCATTCTGCTACTTTCTAATATGGATACATATTAGTAGGCTACTGCCTGTTCATTGCCAACACGTCCTCCCCGGAAGATGAAGTCCAGCATTCTCTCCAACGTTTTGGTGGTCTTCCCTGTGTTTTCTTTCCTACTGGGTTATTCATTTTTGCGTTTTTGACGAGTCTGCTGTCCTCCATTCTTTTTATATGTTTGTTCCAGAATCTTCGTCTCTGTCTCGCCCTCCTTCCTATGTCCTGTATCCCGCATTGTAGTCTGATGTCGTAATTTCGTATTCTGTCGTAGAGTGTTTCAACTGTTCTCATCATTTGTAGAGTTCTGTTTGTATCTGGTCTTGTTTCTGCTGCGTATATTATTATAAGACTTACTGCCGTTTTATATATCTTGACTTTGCTTTCCGTATTGAGGTATTTGTTCTTCCAAAAAATTTATCTCAAACATCCCGAAATTCGAGCCGCTTTCATTGTATGCTCTCTTACTTCGAGAAGTAGATTTCCATGACTCGTTATATCTGCTCCCAAATGTTTGAAATGGTTTACCTGTTCGACGATTTTGGAGTCGATTTCCAACTTACATTTTATTGGTTCCTTTGATGTTACTAAGCATTTAGTCTTCTCGGTGTTTGCTGAGTATATTTAGTTATTTTGCTTTGGTGTTAAGAGAATGGAGTAACTTTTGGAGGTTACCTTCGGAATCTGCAATAAGAACCGCGTCGTCAGCATAGCATACAGCATGGAAGAAAGTATTTCCCATTTTGTATCCAACTACTCTGGGCAGATTTTCTATTATTTCATCCATTATCAAATTAAATATGAAGGGGCTGAGTGAATCTCCCTGTCTATTTCCTGTGTTTACATGTATATCATCCGTTGTGATACGTTCTACTCTGATTTTTGTTCTGCATTGGGTGTTAATATCGTATATTATATTAAGTAGCCTATGGTTTAGCTCTTTTGTTCTCATTATTTCCAGGATCTTTTAAGCGCACTCTGTCAAAAGCTTTGGTCATATCGACGAAGCACATGTACGCAGGTTTATTGAATTCGAGGGATTTTTCGGATATTTGTTTGACAATGAATATTGCATCAATAGTGGATCTGTTATTTCGGAAGCCTTGTTGTTCGTCTCTTATCCTTATAGTTTTGGTGATTTCCCCCAGAATAGTCTTTGTGAACGCTATCAAGTAGGGTTATTCCATGATAGTTTTCTGGAAGTGTTTACTGTCCTTTTTTAAAAATGGCTATTGTTATACTATTCTTCCATTCATTTGGTATTTTTCGTTCTTCTATGATATTTTTAAATAAGGTTAATATTTCATTTTGTAATTTTTCCCTCCGTATTTAAGCATCTCGTAGTGATCTCGTTTGGCTCGGGGCTTTTTCTATTTTGAAGGGATTTTAAGGTGTTTTTTATCGTGCCATTGTTAATTCTATGTCGGTGTATTCTTCATATTCGATTTGTATCTGTTCCTTGTCTTACCTTTCCTTGTATAGATTCCTAAAGTGCGTTTCCCACTGTTCTGTCGTGATTTTATTGGTTCGTATGGTATCTTTGACTTCTAGCTTATTTCTTCTTAGCATTCCCTATATTCTTCTCTGGCTTCCATACAAGTCTCTTTCCATTTCTTTTGTGAACTTTTCCCAATGGTTTTCTTTTAGTTCCCTTATTTTTGCATTTGCCTCGTTTGCCTTTGTCGTCATTTTTTCATCAATCGAATTCCGAGGCTGGCTTGTAGTTCTGTGAGCTGTATTGGTTTTTTAACCACAGGTAGGGTGCTAGCCTGTCTTGTGAACCCTCCTCCTTTATCCGGGCTTGGGGCTATAAATGAAGCGCCGCGGCGCCTCATTTATAGAGCTAAACTATTTCACACTATCAATCAAGTACTCATCAGCGGTCACCGACAGGCACAGACACGAAAAACATTCTTTCCAAGGAAGTCGGTCCGCTCCGTCGTTGCCTGTACGTGTCGTTGCCGCGTCGTTGTCGGTTAATGTGTACATCAATATTTGTTTATGTAAAAAGAATGATTTGTCTTGTCTTTGCCGGTCGTTGGATGTCTGATAATATGAATCATCCTTTAATCAGGTGAATTTTTCCCAGAAGTTTGGGAGTATACGTTAAGGCACAGATACTAAGAAGTATTCGACAAAGAAAAACATTTTGGCGAAAATATCCCTGCAGTGCCACCTACGAAGATTACAAAACTGTCCAAGGATCCTGTTCAAACTTAGGGCGCCTGGAGCATGTTGCAATGCGTTGGCAAAAATTGAATGAATTCAGACAGCCATTAATTTATTTTCACTGCACAACCTTCAATTTTTCTTTGTGTTCCCTTATTATTAGATTTCCATTGAAAATGCATTTTGGGTTATAAAATGTTTTTTTCTTCAAACGTCAGTAAATCCGTCATTACTCGACTGTGTAGGCGGCCGTGAAGTTTCGTTTTTCCTCCGCCGGAGCTTTACTTTTCACTTTTCCGCCGGCGGAGGTAAAAGTGTTGTCATAGCAACATAGATACTTATTAAACTAAAATTTGTATTTATCACTCAATTTGTCCACTGCATTTCTAAAAATCACTATTTTAGGAACAAATTCGTTATTATTTAATCGAACTTACTCAATAACTGCTTATCAATACGGAATTAAAACGCAGTTTTAAAAAAATAATTATTGTTGACAGTGTCCACTGACAGCTTTATGTTACATTACTATAGCAACAACCTGTGCCTATTCACCGACACCGGTCTAAGCTGCCTTGCGAACCCACATCTTTAATAATAATTATTATTACTATTAAAAAGAGATGTTTTTGCATTAATTTGTCGACATTTGAAGAAAAAACAGCATATTTTATTTGGAGGAAAAGTTACTTTTCATGGCTTGCTCTCTATTACCAGCCTCACTCCGTTCGGCTGTTAAACACAAGCGCGCCATGAAAAGTATCACTTTTCCTCCATATAAAATAATATACTATTTTTTTCACTTGAGATGTGTTTTTTCGCCTATGGAAAATTATCTATATTCTCAGTTTCTTTTGAATAAAGTTATTTTGATTGCTCCTTATGTTTAAACGATACTGATGATTACGCGAGATCATGAAATGAAATATCGTGGGGAACTGGCATAAAACTTTGATATCTTTAGAAATTAAGGTTTGTTACACTGGACATAAGTACTGATGAAAAAAAATACGTATGTGATGCTGGGTTAAATAAATTTAATAATCGATTCCCTTGAAATAGGAGGAGATTTTAATGATCATAACCATCACATAAAAAGATAAAATATTTATTCTGGTTTAGTAAATTTTAGAAATTGTTTAAGGCAAATATGTTTTTTTTCACAAACCGAAAGGTAAAAGCTTAAATTAAATAACATATTCATTTGAAAACGGTGATGTAGTTATTTCAAAAAATTATAGTACATTACATTGCAAAGATTAAGTTTGATATAAAGTTAATAAAAATAGTCTCTTTTTTCCTGTAGATTATCATGCCGATAAGTACAATTTGTTTCTTTAATCATACATAGCCCAGAATGACAAACCCTGGCCAAGCACGAAAGTTTGCGCCTTTAATCGAATTTTTAATATGACAGAAGTGCATATATTAGATTGTTTCCAAGCCTCCGCCATTCATAACATGCTGTTTTCCTTGAATATAATAGAACACATACTTGCACTTAATAGCCGGTGCACCAAAAAAAAACTAGGTTCTTGACAGACACCTGCAATTAGCAATTACCGACTGAAACTTTCGTTCTTGCTGCAATATTATAAACGCGTCATCCCACGCAGATATTAGAGAATATTTGCACATGCCCATGAAATTTACGTATTGTAGGTAAGTATTACGGTTCTTAGTAATCGAAGATGTAAAATAGTGTAAACTACTAAAATGCATAAACTACTAAATAAATATCACCCTGTCCTAAGTTTGAACTTGAACTTGTGAATTATTATATAAACATTAAAGGGAAACTATAAACAACGCGAGCGATTATCAACCGTAAACATGCAACGCTCAGCAGATTTTATGATATAAATACGCTACCGAACCTTCCTTCAGTTCGGCAGATTTTTTGTCTCACCTAAACCTAATTTCCTTCCCTGAGTCGTCTTGCTTGAGGACATTGCTCGCGGACTCAATTTCCCTACCTGAGTTGTCTTGCTCGAGCACATTGCTCGCTGTCTGGGGGGTTGGCTACCCTCAGTATTACAAGTCAAATCGACAGATTTGTTAAAGTATAATTTCAACTAACTATAAATGAAACACAACAGAAATTATAGAAACCTATAATTATAAAACAGTGACCAAAGACTTATAAAGAATTCATAAATATACCTCAATCGAGAAAGCATGCGCAACTTAGTACTTGGGTATAATATAATCTTATCAACATTTCTGACCGATAAACATTGTTAATCTTTTCTCGTTAAGTTTCACCAATATACGTTGTTATTGTTTATCCGATGTGCTTTCTTTTTCATCTCTTCTCACCTGACGTAGAGCGATTCCGGATCTGAGCTACTCTCCTGCATGACAATCAAGGCGTGGCGTCACGAGAAAAAACATTTCGGGACAATATTATTATACCCAGGTCAGATGATGACCATATTTTATGGTTCTGACAAGGCTCTTTCAAAATTAAAGGCAAAAGTACGTTAATTTGAATGTTTCCTGAACTATATAGACAATTTCTGGAAACGAATGTAATGGCCTCACTATCGGGTACTGGATAATGTTATTCCGAAACGGCTAAAGACAAGGATAGAGGTTCTGAAATTTATTGTTAGGATTCAGTATATTCAATGAAATGTCGAGAATCCTATCATAAAGTGAATACTTTTCAGTAATTTGGCAAGTATTGTAAATTCTAATTCCCATAATCCAATATTATTTTAGGAAAAGTACCTTCAAGCTGCAGTTCGAATTTAACATCTCGTTTTAAAGTTAATATCTCGTTAGTAGAAACAATTTTTGACAATGTAACCTTATATATTGTCACGTCTTGTTTTACGTGCACCACGCCTTGAAGACTTGCGGGGTCATGTAGCTACATATTAAGATCGAGCTACGTCAGGTGAGAAGAGATAATGAGAAGAGATGATGATAAGGAAGACACTTCAGTGACAACAATATACCTTGGCCAAAGACTTGATGAATTTACACTGAACCACATCACTAGAGTACGCATGTCTTTTCGGTTGAGGTATACTTTGTAATGTTTATAGGTCTTGATCACTATTTTATAATAAAGTTTTTTAAGAGTTGTGTTCTGTTGTGTTATGGTTATTTTAATTTAGACAGACTAGTTTGGCTTAATTTTACTCAGATTCGCTACACTTTACTGCTGAGCGGTTTAATTTGGAGATTACTTTATTCAGATTTTAGCATCGACTTTGGTACTTCGGAAGATAACTTCGTGGAGACCACGTTCATGTGGACTGAAACCTGAAACTCCTGAGACAGATTTGAGATCAGGTTAAGGCGACCAGGGAATCACGTCCATGTGCACCGCAGTCCCAAGTCAGTCTACCAGAGAACCACGTCCGTATAAACTGCAGCCGCTGATTGAACGGATTGGGTGGGAGACAAAGTCTGTCGAACTGATGGTGATGGTTCGCTCGAGAATTTATATAATAAAAATTGTTGACCGTTGCAAGTTTAAGGTTCATATCGCTTGCATTTGTTGCTGACGATGTTTATAGCTTACCTTGTATGTTTACATAACATTTTACAAGTCCAAGTTCAAATTTGGTATAATTTTTAATTAGTAGTTTATGCATCTTAGTAGTTTACAATATCTTATTAAAACTGGTTTTAAATTCTAAGTAAAACTTCACGTTCTGTCTTATTTTACACAACGATCTGTTTTCAGTGTGATGCTAAAAAAAGCGACATAGGCCACACTTTAAACCAATATATGAATCTAGACAGCTTGTGTTAGTTTGGGAAAGGGATTTGCACTCATAGTCTTGGCTAATTACATGAAAATCTTAATCTATTTTTCATTAAATCAAGTGAATAGAGCCGCGGATAAATGAAAATGATCTAAAGGACTCTCGACAAGGAATTACAATCCGGGAAAAATGTCAAATATACCTCAATATGTCTTGTTACACATACCACACATGTTGTTATTTACAATTTGGGTTTCAATGTTTCGTTTATTTTTAAAGTAGGAAAAACGATAATTTTACTTTGCACCTTTAATTATGTCTTGGTGAGAGTAGGCAGATCCTTATATTATGCACATGTCGTCTCTCCTAGTCATTATTACTCGGTTTCTCAACGTTATTGCTTTAATCCAGGGGTATATCTGTAGAAGAGGTTTGAGGAGTTCACCTCCCACCCCCCGTGAATAAAATCCTATAATATCTAATTTAATGAAAACGACTAGCAACACTGGACAACAGTAAAGGTAACACGCTATAAGAAAGTAGAAGATTCCAAGAGTCTCTTTTATGAATAGATTTGCCTATGGTATGGGATGGTATGGTATAGTATGATATGATAGGGGAGTTGCTCGGCAAGATTTGCCCTTTAACATGTCGATCACAATTGGGCGTTTGCGTATACCCTTCTATTTTACACGAAAATTCCTATCCCTTTCGAGAATCTTTTGTAGATCTGCAGGTGCCACAACGGCCTTTTGGAGATCCCTCAACCTTTGGCGGGTTAGCGAGTAGGGGCTCTGATGGTTCAGCCATAGTTTGGCAGAATCTGCATTGTTCGTCAGTGATTTTCCCCATTTTATTTGGGTGGTCCTTCAAGGGGTTATGTCCAGTGAGAAGGTCAACGCCCAGTTTTATCTAATTTTTTTGTAGCTTAAGAAGCTTTTTGTGTAGTTAGGTGAGTGAGAGATGAGTTTTTTGGCCTGTCTCTGCCCAGGTGCATTGGCCCAATGTGTCTCTTACCGCCTTTTTCTCCAATTTCCGAGTTCATTTATTACTTGCCCTCTAGTCATGCCACATATTGGTAAAGGCAGTCTGTGCACAATTCCGTGCGAGCTGGTCAGCGGCTTCGCTGCCTTCCACATTCTCGTGCCCTGGTACCCCGACAATCCCACACTAGCCGGGAGTTGATTATGCTAGATGCTAGCGCTCTTAAGGCTACTTGACTATCTGATAGGATACAGATCTTTGCACCTCTTAGGCCTTTTTTGGCACATTCAGAGATGGTTATATTGATAGCATTTAGTTCTGCTTAAAAGATTGTGAGAGTGTTTCCTAAAGGTGCAGAGATTCGACACTTAGGTCCGTAAACTCCGAATCCCACTCCTTTTTCATCTTTGATCCATCTGTGTACCAGACAAGTGATCCCATCTCTAGTTGTTTTAGTATTTCCCCTGTAGTATTGCGGTCTTCAATTACCACATCATAGGAGCAATCGAAATGAAGTTTTGTTTTCATTGTATCGGTTGATTTGGTGATCGCCTCTATCTGGATAACCTTCAGAATTTTAAGATGACCAGTCAGGTTTCCTGACTTCAGTTTTGTGTCTGAGTGACTCCATACGCACTGGTCCAGGCCTCTTTTTCTGGGCATATGTGCAGCGGAGAGAGGTCAACTAGGGTTTCCAGAGTTGGACCTGCAGATTAACGTTATGGAAACAAAAATGGGCTGAGTTATAAAAATTCTTGCTATATTAACAGCTTCGCCGGAAAGAATAAAGAACTGTTTGTCCAATTCAACTGGTCAATAACGGCTATTAAGTCTTACCCTCTTAAGCCCGCATTGGAACATTAAAATTTATATCACAGAGGTCTTAAATCGTTTTACGAGGAAAAAGCAAAGGAATATTAAGTTGATATTTTAATTATTATTTTTTAAGGTTAAATGGGTTTAGCTTAATCTGTTATTTTTTTCATTGAAACAAATAAAAATAATAGTTTCTTTTTGAACTCTTAAAAATGTTTCAATATCCAGTAGTCTAATTCCCGCTGCCTCACGAATTTTGGTCCAATTCCTTAAATATATTTTTGACTTACGCAAGACCCACTTTATTCAATTTCGTTTATAATTTAGTTGAAGTTAAGGGTAGTAGATTAAAGCGATTTTGTCGAAGACTTAGTATTGCAAAAACTCACTCTGCTAAACGCGTGGATAGCACCAGGCATTAAAGTAGTACAGAATTTTGATATAGAATTATAAATACTTGAATTAAAGAAATGGATTGCTTTTGTTGATGTTGATATGTTGAAATACTTATTGCTCAAAGATATAATTTACTTGCCTTTTTAAATCTGTCGAAACGGAATGAAAACCCGTTGTGGTCGTTGCGGAACGCAAATTATTTTATTGGAATACATATCATACGCCTTAATCTTTTAATAATTAATTTGAATGCATTTTTGTCAATCCATATATTTAAAACAGAGTATGAAAATTTTTTGATAAGAAAAATTATTGTTCACCTGAAAATTGATATTGAACACGAAATTTTTCTGCTCATTTTTAAATATGTGGATAAGTGTCATTGACAAAAAGGCATTTGAATTAATAACGCAACTGTACAGAAAAAAGATTTTTAGTAAAATGAGATAAACAACTTTAAACTTTAATGTGCGAGAATCTCCGTCTCTCATCTTTTCTTACTCTGTATTAGCCACAGGTGTGTGGCTGATATCCAGAAGAATCCAGAGCAAGAGATCTTAAATCAACACACTTTTCAAAAACAAGGAGAGGTAGGTAGATTCATGTGGGATGAAGGAAGTTGCTACGAGGAAATATTCTTTATGGAAATATCCATGCAAGATGGATGGAAATTATAGCCGTCGATTTTCAGGCTCCGGGCACAGAGAATGGTTTGGAATTTATCGTGGAGTGTGACAAATGGTGGCAAATTATCAAGTCAGCTCAAACTCGTCATAAGTTGTAAGATACGGATAAAATAAAGCTGTAAATATTTACAAAATGATTGCTATTATGATTGCGAAAATTGAAAGGTAAGAGTTGAAATGAAAAATATCTTGCCCAGTGGGTATAGAAAGCTGGACAGCAAGCTCGCCGGAAAATAAAAATTTTGGGGGTGCCACGCCAAATTTTTACCCCAAAGTCGTTAAAAACAAGGATTCGGCGCCCTCTTGAATGGCAATTATTGCGCACTTAGGCCCTCCGTCCACCGCCGCAACGCAACTGCAACGCAACTATATTGCAACTGCAACTCAAGTACACCCATTCTTCATGAAAAATAAAAAAACGAAACGCCTTTATAATGGCAAAATTACTGCAAATAAATGAAGACAAGCTTGAAGCGTTCTACAGAATGCCTAGAGTCCTATTTTTGGAACTTGTTAAAGTTCATCTACCGCCGCAACTCAAACACGATTGGTTTCAGACCGTTGCGTCTGCAACTGATCATGTCAGTTTTAGCGCAACCGTTGCATGCGAAACGTGGTATCGTTGAAACGGTGGTATTTTGTAGGCAAGGCATGGTGCCTTTTATAAATTAACTTACCTCAATGTAACAAGCAGTTTTTCTTCTGCACCTATGTTGCTTCTATAATTCGTGTTTTTTTTTGCATATACGGTCGCAGCCGTTCTACAAATAAATACAGCAACTTGAGTTACAGTTGCAATATAGTTGCGTTGCAGCGCTGGACGGAGAGCCAAGAAATGAATAAGTACGTACTTGCCGATTCCAGAAGAATAAATCATTAAGACAGTTTATTGTAACTGCAAATCAATAAAGTTGTAAAAAAAGGTTATTACAAGTTCAAAAACGTTAAAAAAATATAAAAGTTTGATGGCAAAATGGGTTATTGTACATATTTTTGTCGGTGGTTAGCACTTCGACCTTGCCGCTTCCTAGTTTTTAAAGTGAAATTCCATTCGCCTGTTTTTGTCCAAAATAAATTTTTCAATAACTTTTTCATTAAAATCTAGAATTCGTTTACCCATTGAATTTCTTAAATATATTTTAATCAACTTCACAGTTGAAAAGCTCCTTTCGGCTTCCGCTGTGGCCATCGGTATAGTCACAAGTATTCTCAATGCCATGGTGATTTATTTAAAAGCTGTATCCAGTCCCTGATTTAAAATAAAATTTAAAGTCTTTAAACAACCTTTAATTTCTTCATTTTGACAACAGGGATCAGGTGATTTCAGTTCATTAATCACTCCAGTTGCTGTGAAAACGACCGCGCATGCAGCGCACACCTTATGTTACAGGGGTTAATCCATATGTTATTTCATTATTATTCTGGATCATTATATTTAATTGAGCTATAAAAGTTAAACAAAATAACGTGCATTGTTCTCGTATTTTAAAATGTTAATATTCATAATCCATGGGGGGATATATCCCCCATATCCCCCCCCCCCCCGTGGCCACGCCACTGCTGGGCATGAAGTGGCTATATCCACACCACAAATCTTATGTGGAAGTAGGGATTCCTTCGATACAGTTTTTCAATATGAGGAGCTTGCATGCAAAACCGGCTAAATCCATGTTTTAACAAGTTTAATATTTTTATGTTTTCAATATAAATCGAACAATCTCTATCGTTTAGCATCGAGATTTGCGTCATATTGCTCATATTGTGAGCAAAACTGCATTTGAATTCGCGCGTAAGTTTTAGCGCCATCGTATGGCAACAAGAACAGGCAGTCGGCCAGGTGAGAGTAGTAGAAAATGACTGGCGAATATATAAAAACAAATAAAAAAAAAAAAAAATAATAAAAATATAAATAAATAAATAAAAGAAAATACTTAAGGCAGGTCAAATGGTTACATTAGCAAAAAGTAATTTACATTTCTCAGTAAAATTTAATGCAAAGACAAATCACCTCTCCTGAAAATTTTTCTTAAATGGATTTAGCCGGTTTTGCACGCAAGCTCCTCATAATATATAAAATATGTGTTAACTTGCTTAAAAGCAAGGCACATAAGATAGTCACATACACAGTTACTCGAAATGTGGACTTGATTTGGCTAAGATACACTAAATGAACATATATACTTTAGCTGTGTGTTCTTTTTATTTATATTAATAACTGTTGTTCTATTTTCTAATCTTGTTGAGTATGATTAGGCTAGTCGTGATAATTTGGGTAATACTTGATGGCTGGGTGCAGATATTTCATTTTTGCCATTGGTTGACATGCAGGTTATATAGCTCAGATTCGGGATCGGTCTACGTTACGTAGATTAGATGATAAAGAAAGCACTTCAGTTAAAACAATAACAACGTTTATTGGTCAAAGACTTAATGAGAAAACAATAAAAACGTCTATTGGGCAGAGCCTGAATGAGTTTACACTATACCCGACTACTAAGGTACGCATGTGTTTTTAATTGAGGTATATTTTTGAATTGTTTATAGGTCTTTGACCACTGTTTTATGATATAGTTTCTTTAAGAGTTGTGTAACTATTTGATAGATCGTACTTTGAAAATTATCTTTCTCAGAACTTTGACAAAATTATAGTAGATTCGACTTTTACTACTGAAGATGAGTAACCACCAAACTCACGCACCTGTGTGCTGCGCAACTCGGATTTGGGTATAAAATACCCTACGCAGACCACCATGACGGAACTGCAGTCTGATCACCTGCCAGTCATGTTCAAAACGATGCATCAGCCAGCCTTCACAGCGTCTAGGGTCACGTACAACTACAGGATCGCCGACTGGACAAACGTCAGAAGAGAAATCAACGCGGAGTTACGGATAACTCGCTACTTGGACACCCCTGCAAAGATAGAGGAAGCCATAGAAGTGGTGACCAGGATAATAAGCGCCACAAAGGAACAAAATATCCCCAGGAACCCGGACCTTAAGCAGGGCAAGCCGTCCCTACATATTCAGGAACAGATCGCGAGAAGGAACCAACTGCGCAGAACATATCAAAATACACGAGACCCGGACGACAAAGCAGCTTACCTGGAAGAATGTGAACTTACCTGAGCCATGCTGGATTCATACAACAACGAGGCCTGGAACAACAGAATCGCAGCCGCAAGCCGATAAAACAACATATGGAAGCACATCAAAAAAAATGAAGAGCAGCAAAAGCCCCTGGACAGTTCCCCCTATCAAAATGACGAGAGACGGCGCGGCGTAGAACACATCATCACGGACAGGACAAGAAGAAGAGTTCAGAGGACAAGGGACGAAATCGAAGCGCTGCCGCTACAGGACACGAACAGGATGATCACGTGGCCCAGGGAGCTAACGAGGATCATAAGCAAGGCCAGACCGTACAAAGCGCCAGGACCGGACGGAATAGCCATGAAGGAGGCCAAGTTCCTGCCGAATAAAGCCTAAGTCCAGCTAACGTACATCATGAATGCCTTCATCAGACTACACTACTTCCCGAGGACATGGGAGACAGTCAGGATCATCGTCATCGCCAAATCAGGAAAGGACAGGAGCCAAACCTCATCATACAGAGCCATCTCCCTGCTACCCACCCTCGGAAAAGTATTCGAAAGAGTGCTCAACAAAAGGATTAACGCGGAGCTCCAAACACTAGGAACCATCATACCAGAGCAGTTTGGATTTCAAAGAGGAAAAAGCAACAGCCATGCAGCTTCCGAATATAGTGGCACTTTTGTATTTAGAAAAGGCTTATGGCACAGTATGGAGGGAGGCCATGGCTAACAAGATGCACGAAGCAGGAACCGCGCCGGCAATCACGAAGACCGTCATGAGCTACCTAAAGGATAGGACAACAACAACGCTGATCAATGGGGCAGAATCGAGAACACGGACAATAAGGCAAGGACTCCCCATGAAAGCGTGAATTCGCCAACGCTGTTCAACATCTGTATCAACGACGGCGACAACAACCAGATAGCACTCTTTGCAGACGACGTAGCAGTCTTCACGTCATCAACACAGCAGGTGGCGGCAACACGGCGAATAGAACAAGACGTTAGGCAAATAGCGGAATATTTCACAAAATGGAAGTTAAGGATATACGAGACCAAAACGTAACTTATCAACATCAACCAGAAGCGCAGAAGGGAAAGGACACACATCACGATCAACGGGACGCGGATCGAGGACACGGACACCTTCAAATACCTAGGAATGCGATGGACGCAAAGCTGACATTCAAGGACCGCCAGGAGAAGAGCAGGAATAGTAGCAAGCGCAATATTCCCATACATCAGGCCGTAGTCAAGATTGGACAAAGACATCAAGATAAGACTGTACAACACCTACGTCATCGTCAGGCCAATAATCATGTACGCCGCGCCGGTTTGGAGCTCCGCAGCGAAAACCAACAAGCAGAAGCCACACACGCTGGAATGGAAACTGCTACGCACAATCATGAACGACAGAAGGGAGGATTCCAAGACCACAAGACAACTGTACAGAAAAGCCGAGACAAGACCGCTAGAACAGTGACTACAGGCAGGAGGCAGCGACGAAAATCTTCAGGTACACGGTGAAGACGCAGGAAATAACCAGGAACATGGGAAGGATGACCATAGAGGAGATGCCATTCAGGAAAATCCACAAAATGATCCACGAGTTGATGCTCTAAAGAACCAGGACAAGGACTAGGTTCCTAGGACGCCCTCTCCTCCCACCAGGAAGAACTGCATGAAGCCGAAAAACATCAAAAAGTGCAGTGTTAGAATAATCATTTAGTATGAAATTATCATGTCATTTATTTAGTAATCTTAGGATTAGGTGGACGCTAGTTAAGTACCACCATAGTCGGTAGTACATGGGTATTTTTTATTTGTAAATATGCATATATTGTTAAGTTTGTATTAGTTTATAAATAAATAAATAAAATACCCTACGCAGCTATGTACATGCATGGAACTGGTTTAGGTGAGAAACAAAGTATGTCGAACTGATGGTTTGCTTGGGTATTTATAAAATAAAATATGCTGATCGTTGCACGTTTAAGATTTATAATCGCTTGTGTTGACTGCTCGTGTTGTTTATAATTTGTCTTTAATGTTTACATGACATTTTCTAAGTTCAAGTTCAAACTTAGGACATGGTGATGTTTACTTAGTAGTTCAAAAAATGTATTTGCATCAGTGAAAACGTTTTTTTCAAAGTCACAGAAAATAATTAATTAATTTAATGGTACGATTCGAATTTTTATTTAAAATGCAACTTGATTGATATCTATGGTTTCTCTTGACAAATATTTCTGTTATAATATAGAACGGGTGCGGTTTTAAATAATTTAATTTAGCCATTCCACATGAGAGTAGTCCAATATTCCGCCTCTCTTCTCATGTTCACTTATTAAAATCTAGTTCAACACAATATAAAGTATAGACTTAAAATTTCTCACATTCTTAAATCACTAAATCGAGGTAATTTGAGTAATAGTTGTTATCTGGTTTAGATATTTCACTTTTGTCACCAAATCAAGTCTAATTATTTAATTGGTTTAGTGAATGCTACCATATTAAATTCACGTTATCATAACTTCTATTTGAAAGCGAGTCCCGTAAAAACCAAAGTATTCATAAAAAAAGTACAATTAAACCTGTACCCATGTGAAAATAAGTACATTTGCTTCAGTGAAAAGGTTATTTTCAAAGTTACACTGTAGAAATTAATCACTGAGCATAATCTTTATTGTAAAATCGTGTCGGCTGAAACTGTCTTAACAAAGGAGAATTCTATGCGCTCCCTAATTTAATAGGCGCAAATAATGCAATTGATCGTTGTTTCCGGTGAAAAGATCATAATTCCGCCCAATAATTGACAGGAAATTGCATCAAGAAATTTGCAAGAATATTGTTTTAACGATATGATTCGTACTTACTTAAAATGGGGCTTGATTGATATCTGGCCTTTCTCTTGACAAATATTGCTGTCATAATATAGAACGTGTGCGGTTTTAAATAATCTAAATTAAGCATTCCATATGCTATTTTATTGCATCTATTTATCAATTTGTTTTTATTTAAAATCGTAACAATGCATTCTTTATAAATGGAGTCATAGAGCTTCGGTCAGTTAACGTTACTACTTAATAACAGTGGTTATTTAATTCCGTAATGTTATTTTTGAGTAAATGCACCGTTCAAGAGCACTGAACAAATTATTAAATTAAAATGGATGCAGACGTTTTGGTGTCACTATGGCAAAGTCATACCTAATCGTATAACAGTATCAGTATCAGTAACTAAAGGGTTGCGCCAAAGACTGCAATTCTCAGCGGAGTCAGGTGCCAGCTAAACCGACAGTGCCGTGTGTAGAATCCTACCAGGGCCCTGCAGTCCTTCCTAGGTAGGCACAACAACCTCCTGGCGAGACTTATCGCGGGCCTCGTCTGTCTCATCTCCGGAGCCGTCCGCCATACCTCTTCGGCCCGACCTTCCGTCCAGGCCTCCAAAGCTTTTTCCCACCAGCGCCTCCAGGGTCCTGTGGGCGCCGTCCTCATGGCCCCAGTGATGCATCGTACATACAAGATTGATTGAAATATGATCATTCACAAAATTCTTTACAAGTCTAATTCTTATTCGGAAAGCAACGACGCGACGTGATGACACGTGAGAAAGGGCCTCCTAATGATGCTAACATGGTTAGCGAAACGTGCGTCGAGTGTAATAATTCTATTACGTTATCGTGGATAAAACTCCGTTTTAGTAATATGATTTCTTACATTTGTAGCTAACACAAAATCAATGTTATTAACTTACATCTGTATATCTGTATATATGATTTATTATTGATCAAAACATGGTACACCAGTCGCAATGTATAATATATACGCAATCTTTACTCATATGGAACACATTTTACAATGCAACCAACATAGAAAGGTAAACGACCACCTGTCATTAAGGATTACAAAATTGCCAGCATCGTGGGTGACTACTAGAGCAATATTCTACTCAGTAGGTAACATTATCGGTCCTTTCAATGAAAACAAGTGGAATAACCTCATAAAACAACAAAAAACTGCAATCTGGCTTCAATTTACTAAGAAACGTGGACCGCCTAAACAGGTGGGTCGAAATTATATTCATTTATTCGCATTCTTGCCACGGTTTATAAATCTCCATCACGTTGGCGTCGTTAAAAGACCGCATTGGGTCGTATACTTCCTTGCGTAAGCGCCGCTTTTTTTGTAGTTTCGCATGCATTAAGCTCGCGGAATTGGGCATTCAATATTCAACGTTCTGCCGAAATTTGCAGTCGCCATCTGAATTTTTAACTGGAGACGTTGACAACCTATATTATGTTAAAATAGCCTCAAGCATCTTCAGTGGAGTTATATAGTATTTTTAATATCTATTTGGAAGTAGGTACCAGTCGTTTTAATAAATTAACGTATGTGGTTTCTTAAACACACAAGTAAAATTAGGTTTAGAACTGATCAATTCAATTGGCTGACATCTAACCCATTATTCTTAGGACATTGGCGGGTGGAGTAACTTGATATTCTATATAAACAGTAGCGGCGCATGATCACAAATATTATTTAGTTTCATAATACGGAACGTAATTACATAGTCTATTGAGTCTATTGATATTCTAACCAGTCCAAGCACTTGGCTATTCGAGCAATGATTTTCCTCCTTGCTGACGTGCCTCCCTCACTCATGAAACTGGCTCGGCCGGGCAGTACTTTCGCTTCGTAGTGGTTTGGTACGAGATAACAAGTGATTAACGACCGCACCCAGAAAAAGCCGGCTTTTAGAAGAACATCAAAGGAGTGATCGAACTGCTTAGAACATCTTTAAACTTATATGAATTTGTCTGGAGGTTATATAATGTTATGTGATAATAATATATAATTAAGTATATTATATTTTATAAAAATAATTGTTAGGATCGTCGAAGTTACTTTAATTAAGGCAATTCAGAGGCACACGACCATCTTTTCAGAAACATCCGTTTGTTATTCTTAAACGATATAAGGTTTTCTAAAAAGAAAGTTATATTAGAGACAATCGAGGAGACAACCAAAGAGACGAGCAACTGAATGTTAATAAATCATCGGAGAGAGAAAGCTGCCATGCCACCTTGTATGTCTCCAAGAAAAGTGAATGTAGATGACGCGCGAGACGGACGCTGCTGTTTGACCGCCAAATTCGAATTAACCATCTCTTCTTTTCTCCTTATTTGTTTAAAATTTTGAGGTTCAGGTAAATAATTACCAGCATATAATTCACAATGTCATTTATTTGGCTTTGCTATTGTTTTATAGACAATACGAATGAATACCACTAAAAGAAACAACATCTCCTAGATGTCAAATTAGTATGAAAACATGTAACAGATAGAGGTCAAATAAAGTCAGTTATTTCACCTTTAATCCTTGATCTATTATGCTAGTCCGTCAAGCTAACTATAATACTACTTACTCATATAGATGCCTACATGGTTGGCCTAGCCTTTTATCGAGCTGTTGGAGAAAAAATTGAGAGTTCGGTAGTTGTATACGTAACTTGATTTTCTCGAGCTGTTTGATAGCATCGATCAGGCTTTATGAACATTGTTACTGATTTAGCATCAATTAATAAATCGTACTGTATTCTGGCCATCGTTCGAAGGGAACCTTCAAAGTTGTAGGCATTTATAGCAATGCATTGCAAAACATTCCGTAATTCTCCTACCTTCCCAAATCATCACCATCTCGATGATAATATACAGTAAAACACTCTCAAAGAATCAGATGTCAGAAATATTGGTTTCGGAATCTGTCGGATATTTTCCTGGATTTGTTTCAATATTTAATAGGAAAAGTTAAAAATTCAGTCAATGTTTATTTCTGACATAACCTTCAAAGGTCAGATGAAACAACCACAGCTGACAATAATTCATGATAAAATAACGGGGGACAATAATTGTTGGTTGCCTATTGAGGGATGCTCTCGGAATGTTGCCAGATGTGTTTGCGGACCAAGCCAACAAGAAACAAGACAATTGATTGATATGCTACCATCAGTTTGATGTTAAACGACTTAACTGAGCTTTCGCTTAATGTACGCAGGCAAGAGTTTTTCTATTTGAAATGAGTTTGTTTTGCTTGGAGCAAGTTTTTTTATATGAAGCAAGTTTCTTCTTGGAGCGAGTTTCTCTATTTGGAATGAGTTTTTTGTTTGGCGCAAGCTTTTACGTGGAGCAAGTTTTTATATGGAGCAAGTTTTTCTTGGAGCAAGTTTTATTTGGAGTGCTTTTTGCTTGGAGCAAGTTTTTTATATGGAGCATGTCTTTATTTGGAAGAAGGTTTTGTTTGGAGCGAGTTTTTACTTGGAGCAAGATTAAGAAGCTAACCAAGTAGCTACCAGTCAGTACAGTTGATTGTGTTTTTTTGGTACCGACTGCAGCCATAGAGGTAGGGGCATTACCTCAATTTCCACTGAGAGTTTATGGGTCCCAGGGCGCCCAGCAGCCTACGTGCAGAAGGCCGGTGGTGTTATCAGCGGAGACCAGAAAAGATAAGTTTAGGGGACACTTGTGATCTTTCTACATAATGTTATTGGCGTGTTATTAGTATTTTCAGCATGGTATTAGATTGCGTGTTTTACTTCTTTCTGAGTGGTATTGATATAAATATTTTTGCAACTGTTTAGGGGTAAGCATAGCTTACCGATGCAAATTTAAATCAGCATACCTCTGGCAGAGATACTATTTACTAGTGTGATTCAATTAATGCTCATAGTTTTTTATGTCATATTTCTTTATTCTTTGATTTATATTGTGGTAAATGATCAACATTGTCGTTCTGATTTAATGACTATCTGGTTATAATAATTTTACATAAGGGTATTTCATGAACTGAATCGTTAAGGTTTATTTATGTGCAAAATTGTCACTGATTTAGCACATAATCAATCAATAAATCGTACTGTATTTTCGCCATCGTTCGATAGGAACCTTCAATGTTATAGGCATTTATAGCAATGTATTGCAAAACATTCCGTAATTCTCTTACCTTCCCAAATCATCACCTTCTCGATGATAATATACAGTAAAACACTCTCATAGAATCAGATGTCAGAAATATTGGTTTCGGAATCTGTCGGTTATTTTCCTGGATTTGTTTCAATATTTAATAGGAAAAGTTAAAAATTCAGGCAATGTTTATTTCTGATATAACCTTCAAAGGTCAGATGAAACAACCACAGCTGACTTGACAATAATTCATGATAAAATAACGGGGGACAATAATTGTTTGTTGCCTATTGAGGGACGCTTTCGGAATGTTGCCAGACATACATGTTTCTCTAGCGATCCTCGTGCGATTTTGATGTGTTTGCGGACCAAGCCAACAAGAAACAACACAATTGATTGTTATGCTACCATCAGTTTGATGTTAAACGACTTAAATGAGTTTTCACTTGATGTACGTAGGCAAGATGATTTGGTGGTTGCGTTGTGTTTCCTAAATTTGGCAACACCGCTCGGGTTGCTTCCCAGCTGTTCCAACAAAGACGCAGGCTTTGGGCTAAATGTGCGTTTAGGCCTGAATCAGTGTGCTGCGACTTTATGCGTTAAGCGGTTTAAAATGGCCGCCGGTCGGAATGAGTGATTTCTGGTTGTTTGGTCATTGTGGATAATGGTTTTATCGTCGGGTTTCTTAGTCCTGCCAGCAATACATAACATCATGCAGCCTTAGGTACGTTTTATTGCATATTAAAGCTGTTATTAAATTTGGTGGCAACCATCTTGTGGTATTTTACGTGTGTCACAGGACAATGCAATCTATTGGTCGAATTTTTTCTGACCCTTTAACATTGAACTTGGCGTTCGAGGTGGACGATCTGGACTTGATCTCGTTCTCTTTCATGATAAACCCTCCAAAGAGAAGGTAGAGCGTAAGCCTGTTAAAAAGTTTAAGAATTTCTAATTCGCCCCTACGATAATCTTATTTCGAGCTAGAGAAGTTGGCATAGATACCAGGTTGGTGTAGTAAACCATTTGACTGAATTGGTTGAATTTTGCCTGAAGTCGAGGTTTCTTTTGGTAACTGGCCACGTGCGGAGGATTCCGGAACAAAATACGCCCTTTCCTTCCTTAAGGGGACCTGTAGCAGAGAGAGCCTTGCTTCTATTCGTCATCACCATCAAAAACCCTACGTAGCTAGGTAAATAAATATATATAGATACCTTACATTTTGTACATACTAATTTATTTTCTGTACTGGAGGATTTCTTTTCTCATGGTGTAAATAACTTATTTATAGTTTTCTAACGGTTCTCAGGAAGGTTGAATGTACTGCACAATACTGCTATATAGAAAGTGTAATTTTTGAATCATGATTAAAATTTATTAATTCATGCACTATGCAATATCATCGAACATAAGATAACTTGGGCCTGGAACAGGCATAGAATGACTTTATTATATTCATTACTTTTACAAGAAGTAATATTCAGGGGAAATTAAGCATAGTGAATCATGGTACCGTCCTCGGTATCATGTTGCAGTCGATCACTCACAACTGATTCATTTGTCTTTATGGGCACTCTTAGGATATAGGTTGTATAATGGTTGTATATAACTTTTAATACATTTCTTTTCTACTTTGAATTTTGCTTACAAGAGCTTTTAAAGTATTACATCAGCTCAGTGAATGATTTAATATCAATTGCATAAATGCGCAAGCTCGGTTCTTGCTTGGGGGTGTAATTGTTAAAAGAGCAAATTAAAGTAAAACAGCGGATATATTGTTTAGTTTCCCTTAGGGCTTTTTATTATGTCAATCATCTATAGGGTGATATGATATTGGCTATATTTATGAGCTTCGCCATTTTAGCAAACCGGCTAAATTTTTATGGGAGTGATATTTTTAAATACTCTTGTGTGGCGAGTGTTCTCTAAAAGGGGAGGCTGCCTAGAATTGCAGTAGGAGAGTGGGTATTTAGAGCTTCTTCTATTTTAGGGTTTTTTATATGGAGCAAGTTTCCTCTTGGAGCGAGTTTTTCTATATGGAACGAGTTGTTTTGCTTGGAGCCAGTTTTTTATATGGAGCAGGTTTCTACTTGGAGCGAGTTTTTCTATTTGGAAGGAGTTTTTTTGCTTGGAGCAAGTTTTTACGTGGAGCAAGTTTTTTATATGGAGCAAGTTTTTTTACTTGGTGCAAGTTTTATTTGGAGTGCTTGTTGCTTGGAGCAAGTTTTTTTATGTGGAGCATGTCTTCATTTGGAAGGTTTTGTTTGGAGCGAGTTTTTACTTGGAGCAAGATTAAGAAGCTAACCAAGTAGCTACCAGTCAGTACAGTTGATTGTGTTATTTGGTACCAACTGCAGCCATTACCTCAATTTCCATTGAGAGTTTATGGGTCCCAAGTCACCTAGCAGTCTACGTGCAGAAGGACGGAGATATATCAGCGGAGACCAGAAAAGATAAGTTTAGGATACACTTGTGATCTTTCTACATAATGTTATTGGCGTGTTATTAGTATTTTCAGCGTGGTATTAGATTGCGTGTGTTACTTCTTTCTGCGTGGTATTGATATAAATAGTTTTGCATTTGTTTAGGTGTAAGCACAGCTTACCGATGCTAATTTAAATCAGTATACCTCTGGCAGAGATACTATTTACTAGTGTGATTCAAGTAATGCTCATAGATTTTTATGTCATATTTATTTATTCTTACAGTTTGATTTATATTGTGGTAAATGATCAACATTGTCGTTCTGATTTAATGACTATCTGGTTATAATAATTTTACATAACGGTATTTCATGAACTGAATCGTTAAGGTTTATTTATGTGCAACTGCGAGACGTATACCATGGTAGACGCGCACGAAGTTTAGTAGTAATAAGTAGTATCCTGATTACTTTTGTTACTAGTATGATGGGGCGATAGATGCGTTATGTATATTGCGTTTATAATTAATTTGTTGAAATTGGTTTTTGATCTTTCGTTATCATTTGGTATATTGTATTGTAACTTCCGTTGTAGCTAAACGTGCCTAACAATTGTTCGATCATTCTTTACCTATTTCACTTCAATTATAATTTAATTTAATTCAAATTACAGTATGTGTGTATATATACAACTGGTATAGTTCTATATCTATGAACATATAGGTTATTACTTGTTTTCAATTAGGCTCTTTTAATTTTTTTTATATTTATATCATTCTGTTTATTGAATGCAATATGACAATACTTTAACGTCCAATCTAACAAGCGCCCAATAAACGTAAACCTGCACGAACGTTACCGTCTTTTATTTGCTCTGAAATACCTTAACCAAACAAGTGTAGCTTGATTTTGAATCGCACTTAAGGATTCTTACGACCGAGGATCTTCTAGTTTGGGTCTGCGGATTTAATTATTTCAAACTGGTGGCGCCCTGATCAAAGTAAATATTTGGCCCACTCCAGGGTTTTACGCGCAACACATTGCGAAACTAAATGGCAAAACATACTATAAATCTTCCTTCTAGAGGAAATTGTAGTAAGTTAATTTCAAAATGATTTAGGATTAAGCATACGATATTTGGATTCATAGGAATATCACATTTTGGGAGTGTATTTTTGCTCTATTTAATGACATTAACAGACATCAAACTTTTGACGTAACATCTAATTAGTAATAGACGTTAATTTTTGTTGGTGATTTTTTGTTTCTCTGATTAATGACTGATAAATAGGGATGTAGTTATTCCAAATGAGTATTAAAAATACTTTAGCCAGTGTACATCCTAGTGTTGGATCTTTCCATTTTTTTTATATGAATCACTGCCGTTTTGTCTTCAAATATTCGCTTATTAATCTATATAAAGATCAAGACAATTTTTTCCGCTTTACTCCTATTATATCAATTATTGTACATTGCGTATTTTCATTACATAAATTCCAGCTGTTACGAACGTTTTAGAAAACACGTGCAGGTACGCACCGGTGGGTAACAGGTTTGCACAATGCTGATTTGTAAAGAAATTTTGAGCACGTATTTTTTGTGCGGTTTTCACCATGTCTCTTAAAATTTAAGTAAGAATAACTTATCAAAACCATAATATCATAACGCAGATGCGAACAGTATAATATTAATTATTCAGGTTATGAAATGAAACCTATGCAAAAATGAAAAAGTAGAGAGTAAGCGTGGATTTTTCCTTAATTATGACAATTTTTGAAGTGAAACTTCTCTAGGAATCGGGAGAATAAGCTGTTCAACGCATTATGAAAACTTTATAATATGTGTGATATCGAGAGGAACGTTCGAGAATCTGTGATGCGAACGTTATAAAATGATACGAGTTAATCGAAAGCAAAGAGGCCCGTCCACAATTCAAATCAAGCATGGAATAAATAATTTTTTATCCAACAGTCACTACCTATACAGTAATTATACTCACTATTCGCATACATACATACACATAAGGAGAAGAAAAACACACGCGTGACTTAGTGTGTTATGATTTATAAATCGTGCCATTTTCCTAAAGGCATTCAAATTTATTTATAAATTTGTAAAATTTATTTTCTTAAATTAATAATAATATTAAATAAGAATGAAATGCAGCAAAAGCTCTTCCAACCGCTGAGAAGCACAAAGGGAAGATAAAAAGTCTAAGAACTAAATCGAGGAAAACTATTAGTACCGAGGAAATTATATCGAATACAGTGGAATTACAGCCCACTACACTCACACAAGGTACATAATTTATTTTAGTCCAAATCTTGAGCGAAGCTAATATCGTCGACAAGCTGATTATACAAAATTAGAGATCAAGCTTTTGATTTACTTAATATCAAACATCTGAGTGCCTCCCTTTTTCTTCTCCATTAAAAGGATATTGCCCAAACCATACGGCTGAGCCATAGCAGCGAGGCGAGAACGGAAATTGTTGGGCTTTCACCGTAATCACTAGGGGAACATTGCTATATTATGTAAAGTATCTAATATGTGATGTTATCATTCTTATGTGGTTCTTTATTTCAAATTTGATTAATTTGTGAATGTGAATAAAATTTTAACATGAGAACATTAGATAAAAATTAATAACCGAATGAGGGAAATGAACACGATAATTGGTAAGCAAAAATATCATTGGCAATTAGGTATATACTCGTTTTCGGACAATCACAAAACAAAAAAAACTGTACAGAAACTAGAGAGTTGCTGTCGTCTGCAAAGCTGGAAATAGAATTGTTTGTCCTGTCTAAGAAATGGTTGATATAGAGCCTGAATATTGTGAGAGATAACATACACCCTTGAGGAACTGCGGCATTGATTTTAAATTCCTCCGAGCAATATCAACTCGGATTCTTCGATCTCTTAAGAATTTAGGAAGCCATAGAAGCAGTGTTAGTGGTAGTCCGTATGCTGTCAATTTGCCGTAGCTCTCGATGGCTTTGGTGCACAGGTAGGTCACGTAAGCCAGGAGATCTCCCGTCGTTGATCTGTGCTTGCGGAAGCCATACTGGCGATAGCTTAATAATACCTGCTGATTCGAGATATTTTAAGAGTTGTTTGTTGATCAATTTCTCCATGACTTAGAACATGGAGAAAAAAAGGCAAGTGGACCGTAGTTATTTGGAATCGTGTTTTACCTTCCTTCGGGATTGGTTGCACCCGTTCTGTATAGGGAGTAAAGTCTGCATGGTGAAGTCGTTAGTTTAGCAGCACATTTTTAAGCACCATTGCGGGAGCGCCATCCGGTCCTGTGGCCTTGTTAGTCTTTAGGCTTTTGAGTATTCGTTTCATTCCTTATGGCGAAATACCAGACCTGGCATTGAGGAATTCACTCTCGCGATAGTTGAGGGAACCTTTCCTTGAGGATCTAAGGTAGAATTTGATGCAAACATTTCGGCAAAAATGTTCGCTTTTTCTTTGGCCGTTTCCGCTATTGAGCCATCATCTTTAGTCAGTGGTGGGACTGACGTCTTTGAGAAACCCTGATTGACAGCTTTGGCAACTGACCAAAAGGATCTTGATCCGCTAGGACAGTTGAACAGCTAGCTTGTTTTTGAACTGCCCGTTATATCCCTCCTTGCTCTCGTCAATGGTCCGCTAGAACTGGTTTCTAGTCGTGATAAATATATTTCGATTTTTGGCTGCAATGGCGCAGAGACCATTTGCGGTAGGCGGTTTTTTTAACACTGACTGCTCTTGATAAGTTTTTCCCAAACCATGGCTTACTGTTTGAGATACGTTGCACAGAGGAGGGTATGAAAGCTTCCATACCAGCTAGGATAACTTGAGTTGTCTCATCAGCAGATGCAGAGGTGTTTTGATTCCTCAAACAGACATCTTTCCAAGGAAAAGAAAGATATAACTCGCGAAGATCACGCCACTTTGCAGATTTGTATTGCCAAACCTTCCGGGGTACCTGTATCTCCTGCGCTTTGATAGCAAGATCACAGATTGCGGCGATAAGATTGTGGTCTGATGAGCCCAAAGGAGGTTGGACAGTTACGGTGTAGAGGTCAGGATTAGTTGTTAAGAATATATCCAGGAGGCTAGCAAAGTCTTTTTGACGCTCAGAGATCCTGGTAGGTTCGTTAACCAGCTGAGTCCGTCCGTGACTTATAGCAACAGTCTCTGCTTCTTGTCCTTCATCGTCGTTTTTATTGGAGTGATTCAACCAGTCGATTCTATGTACGTTGAAGTCTCCTACTATGACAATTTCTGCCGTTGCATAGTTGACCTGCAGAAAACTAATTTGGTTGCTTAACCTGTTCTTAATTTGAACCACATGACATCGATGTCCTTAGGCTCGTATGTGTCATATCTTTGACAACATAAATCGTCTCGTATAAAAACAGCTAATCCAGAGTTATGTCGAAATCGGGCGTAAAGGTCATATCCAGGTATATTCAAGTGAACATTTGTAGCTAAAATATGAGGCTTATTTGATGTTAGCTGCTGGTGGACCGAGTTAATATTTGTGTTAATGTCTCTTATGTTGCAAAAGTCCAATCACCAATAAACGCTGATATGAACGCCATCGTATAATGGGGTAAGAGAACAATGCCCATTTTAACGCAGGAAAGACTCAAGCAGCTGTCTTCACAAAAAATGCAAACACCGCAGGACCTGACTTATCAATGACAGGACAAACACTGACTCCATCCATCCATAAGCTTGCAAGGCAGCAGCACAAAAGCTAGGAGCATTCTATAAAGCAAAAATGTTGTATAAACCTCACCAACTCTTACTGCTCTATAAGGCTCAAATGAGACCATCTATGGAATACTTTTCCCATGTGTGGAGCTCGGCACCCAAACACTTGCTCAAGATTTTGGACTCCATACAGAAGACAACAGGCCGTCTTGTGGATGACCCAAAGTTGACTAAAGACCTTGATAGCCTTGAACATCGAAGAAAACTGGCGGTTCTATCTCTTTACTATCGATACTACTTCGGAAGGTTTTCGAACGAGCTGGCATTTATGATTCCATCCAGAGTTGTGCCAAACAGACACACACCTCAGACACAAGCCACTCATCAACATACGATTCATTTGCGAACACCTAGGACGTCGATGTTACGGGACTCCTTTATCTGAAGGACTGCCTCGCTCTGGAATGGACTTCCGAGTAACGTATTTTCCGAAGACTACAACGTAAGTTCAACGTCCACCATCTTATCCGCACACGCACCGCTCATTGAGTGATATGGGATTATCCTTTTTTGTGTGTACCGAACATAAAAACAAGAAATTACAACAAACTTATAATGTTATACATTATTACATATCAAGGATAAGCTTGTAATAAAATTAACTAGTGTTTAAATATAGTGATATAAAGGTTGCTTTCAAAACTAATAATAATTCGATAAGTAAACAATCAAAAATTTATAAATTAGTGTTCTAGAGTTAAAGATATTCTTGTTTAGTTTAAAAGATAATGATTGGTGTAGATATATAATTTTGAAGGAATTTGGTTCAATCAACATACTATTTACATGCAAAAATTGAAAATAATTGATGTTAGATTTTCAGGAGAAATGAATACGCTGCACAGAAGCCGCTAGAAAAATGAATTACTATTTTTTTAGGTTTCATTTTAAATATAAGTTCGTATTTCAGTTAAGCTTTATTTTTCTAAGATCTAATTTACCAATTCCAAAATTGAGAAAAATAAAGTCGTTGTCAAATTTATTATATTTGTCGTCCATCGGGATCAAAGTTGTTTTTTAATCGTATGTGAGCATGCTGGAAAGTCCGGAAATGCATTGAACTAATGAAGGGATACAGTATCAATCCTGCAATTATTTTTGTTCTCATTAGTTCATGCACTGAACCGAGAAACTTTTGGAATTACGATACGATAATAGTGATTGTCAAAGCTAAAACATACCTACTTCTGATATTAATTACATTTAGTAATTAAAGACAAATAAAAACCGTATGTAATAAATATTAAAATAATTCCTTTGTTATTTAAATAGATGAAAATAAGGGAAATCTGCTAAATTATATGGAAGCAATCCATCAACGCAACATAATAAATAAAGATTAAGTCATAAACTCTACCAGAAGGTGTGTATATTCTTATCAGCAAAGTACGGAATTAATATGAAAATTTAAAAGCAAAAGTGGTTACTAGTGTTAGGCCAATTTGCAAGTCAGATGAACCAGCCAAGACCTAAGACCTACCCACTTAGTGGCAGCGGCGATTTGTTTGCTTCATTGTACAAATAGTAGTGTTGGATGATTTGAAATTTAAAGTTCGTAGATCTGCTAACTAGGGTGAGAAGTTTAATAATTCATATAATTAATATTTATATTAATTCAACGTATGACATTACATATCTGGCAAAATACCTTCGATATGCATAATGTAGTTATAAATAGTTTATCGTTTGTCATTTGCATGAATATTAGCTGAATATGGGACAGAAATAGGAAATATTTATACACATGACTTTTATTTTGAATTATTATTGATATATTGCAATTACACGGCAAGTTTGAAGCATATTTTATACAATATTCTTAACCCTATTTCAAGATATTTATGTCTCACTAATTATTCACCACAGAATCAGATTAAAATGTGATCAAAATATTAGTAACAATCAGTTTGGATTTAGAACAAGTTTCGGAACCAGATAATCATTATCCGGGGCTAAGCATTCAACTGCAGAAATGCAGAGATGAAAGTAGAGTAATGTAAAGTAAGGGCAATGACTTTCATTGATGCTGTCGCAAAATATGCTTACACGAGCGTAGAGTAAAGAACACAAAGTTTGATTCCTTACCTACAGCTACAAGTAACCACAGTACAAAATGAAATAAATTAACACTAAGAAACATAATTGTATAGAAAACAAAAGAAAGGAAACAATTTTCAATTAATTTTTTTTTCCTTGAAGACCGATAACGCCATGTTCCTCACACAGAGTGGTGGCTTATTAAAAAGTTTAGGTGCATAGTAATGGAAATACTACCTAGATATATTAATTCTGTGGAAGTCAATCAATATATATCGGCTGTGGCGAGTATTATGCCCGTGCATTTTCCTATGGGAAACATATTCATTAAAAGTAAAAGAGTAAACATTACTAGATATACATGCAGGTACCAGTCATTACTCCCAACCGCACAAAACTCTTCCTACATATAGCAATATAGACAAAGGAGTCCTTGTAAAGCGATGTTCTAGGTGTTTCCAGTTGTACAACGAACTGGTGCGCTCTTGCCATCTGTCATGACTGTCTGACAGGCGTTGCTGGGGGCGGGATTAGGCGGGCCAAATCCTGGGACTATCTGCAGTGAAAATATTTGTAAAACAGGGATATCTCATCCACATGTCTGCGGTGTTCCAGACTATCCAGATTCCGGGTCAACTCCGGGTCGCCGACGAGACGCCCAGCACTCTTCTTAATGGAATCCAGCAGCTTTAGGGTATGCCTCAGCGCGGCACCCCAGATGTGTGAGCAGTATTCTAAGCACGGTCTTATTTGCGCTTTGTAGAGCAAGCTTCTGCAACACTGGTTTTGCTATGTAAGCAACGTGGACATATTACTATCGACTGAGACCCCAGTAGTCCGATTGACGAGGATGTAGGAATGACTGATCCTGCCATAATGATGTCAGGGCCCGCCGTATTGTCTTTCTTGAAAAACGTGGCCGCTTGGGTCTTTGTTGCATTGAATTGGACAAAATTTCTGTCGCCTCAAGTTCGAATCCTCTCCAGATCTTGATTAATTGCTTTAATCTGATCCTATCTGCAAGCTAATACATTCTTGACTTGATAAAAGTATGGAGAGCTGATACCTATTAGAGTAGACCCAGAGACAGTTCTGACTAGATTTCTCAACATATATGCACCCAAGGATCGCTTGGAGGAAAGGTAATCAACATAGTGACCAGTTTCTGATCTAGGTGAATACCCAAGAAGATTTGGCCTATATATCACTATTCAAGTCCCAGGAGCTTAAGAGTGTTGAGCGTGGCAGACTTTACACTGAGAAATTTTTTTCGCGTTTCGGCCGTCTTTGTGATGAGACCAATGATTGGGAGAGAGTATCTCTGGAGCCAGGCTAAGTCACTTCCATTCTGTGATTTTAAGTATTTTTAACCAGGCATTTCCTATTGTTATAAAAAACATAAAGAGAGAAAGGGGTTTGAGGGTGTCAGGAAGCAATATGCGGTGCCTTCATTATGTTCGAAAGTTTTCAATGGATAATCAACTTTTTTTAGAATATTTTAATCACTACAGGAGAATATCTTGCCCTTTCCAAGCTATTGTACTATGGTACTATGGTATGGTAGACGAAAAAAGGCTTGTAATAAATCAAAAGAATCGTGGTGTATTGTGAATGAGCTCAGAGGGAAAAGGACTGATGTGCCAACAGATTCCGAGTTGACTGCGGACAGTATTAATTCATTCTACTGCAGTGTCGCTATTGAACTGACCAATAGTATTTCAGCCATGTATGAGCCTGAACACTTCATGAGGGATATAAATGTTGCTGAGACTTTCTTTTTTGGTCCTAAAATACACTCGACGTCAAAAGTATTATTGGAAAGATCAGGAATAAGACTTCTTCAGGATGGGACCAGCTCTCTTTGAGGATTTTTTCTGCTCTTCCAACCAAGGCTCTGGAAGCCCTAGCTGAGTCAATAAATGACTCATTTTCAACGTGCTTGTTTCCTGATTGTCTTAAGCAGGCAGAAATTGTCCCTCTTCATAAGGGCGGTGACCACAACAGCCCGTCCAAATTTCGTCCAATAGCGCTTCTGCCTACCTTGTCAAAGATCGTTGAAAGGCTGGGAAGGGAGAGAATGACTTTATTTTTGAATATACTTTGCCTTTTGAGTCCTAGGCAGTTTGGCTTCCGGAAATCGAGGGGTACGGGTGATGCCATTTTTTATCTTCTTCACCTTCTTTACACTGCACCGGGCTAAACTCTGTTGAGGCGGCTGCAGCAGTGTTCTGTGATATATCCAAAGCATTTGACTGTGTAAATCATGGAATACTGCTGTGGAAGCTGGAAAGGTATGGCTTTGGGGCCCTTCTTTGTGCTGCCTTGGTTCCCATTTGTCAGGTCATGTTCAGAGGGTCAGATTTGGGGGGGCATTGCTCGGGTGCCCTACCGATTTCCTCTGGGGTTCCCCAGGGTTCAGTCCTGGGACCATGACTCTTTCTCATATTATAAAGACCTGCCTCAATTGTCGATAAAGGGTGAGGTAACTATGTTTGCCGATGACACCACCATTATATGGCGTGAAAGGGATGTGGATTAGCTAAGATTGGCCTTGGACGATGATCTGGCCAGGGTTAAGGATTGGTGCGACGCAAACCGCCTCTGCTTTAATGCGCTGAAAACAAATATTTTGAGTTTTAGATGTTTAATGGATGGCATTTCCATAAACGATGAACTTGTCGTGGCACAGAGTTCAAATAAATTATTGGGATTGACAATTGATGGTAACCTTAAATTCCAAGAACACATAAATGAGGTCCGCACTAGGGTGTCCACTGATTTTTATGCGCTTAGACTTATCACGAGGAGCTTGGATTTTCAAATAGCAACCATGCCCTTGTCGAGTCCCACCTTGTCTATGGCATTTGCTTTTGGGGATCATGTGCCCGGTATCTTTTTGACTCGGACTTTGTTTTGCAGAAGAGAGCGGTTCGTACCCTCTGTGGAGTGGGGCACCGTGAGTCTTGCCGTCCACTTTTCGTGAAAAACAAAATTTTTACACTTTACTTTACATCTTGCGGACACCCTCCGGTTGCCTATTCCACACTAGCTAGTCAGAAAATATTTTATTTTTATGGCTAAGAAGATCTTTAATCACCTACCCCTTAGAATAAGAACAACAAGGTGCAATATTAGATTTAATAGGGCGTTAAAAAAGCTGCTAGTCACTAACCCATACTACAGACTAGATGAGTATTTTAATGATCTTCTTACCTGATGTTATATCCATTTGAATATCTGTTTTTTTATGTTCCCCTTTTTTATTTATTTTAATTGTTCTGGTTTCGCTGGTGTATACAGACATTAGTATTTCGTTGTGTATTTTAATACGTTTTTTGTTTCATAATTTTCGTATTTTTTTAAAATTGTCACCAGCTGTTTTGTTTTATATTTATGACGGGTTTTATATTTAAATTTAGGTTTCAATGTTCCTATTTTTTTATGGCTTTGTCAACAACCATTTCGTTTAGACAATAAAGTTACTTTTTGATAGATTGATTGATTGATTCTTGGGTATTTTGCTAGGTAACAGATGATGAATTGATTGTCGGTTACATCAGCTGAATTACTTAAAATAAGTCACACTTTTTCAGTCTTGCAGATATTCAGGCTCAGTTCCTTTGCAGAAAACAAGTCCAAAATCCTTGATTGTGCCTTGACGAGCCTATCATTTAACAAATTCAGGTTTTTATCAAGATCCGTCAGAGCATCAGCAAACTATATGAAGTCGACGCCACGATGATCCACGAATGGTAAGTCATTGCTGTAAATAATGAACAGGAGATGACCCAGTACTTACTTTTGTGGTCTTAAAATTGAACGCTGGAATCTCATTAAACTGGCGACGATCCCACATATTAAGACCGTAGTAGTTCAAGACACCGGAGGTCAAAGTATGAAAACTTTCGCTTTTCAATAAGAAGGCCCGAGAGGATACTATCAAAGGCCTTTGACAATTCGTAGAATAAAGCCCCCGAATGAGAACCCTTATTGAAAGCAACAGTAATCTTTGACATTAAATATTAATAGCCATAACTGTCGATATACCATTACTAAAGCCAAACTGCTGCTTGTTTAGCAAATTATGTTCTCCAAAATGAGGGCATAGTCTTGACTTCAGAGGTTTTTCAAAGACCTTCGCAAGGTAAGAAATTATAGAAATGGGGCCGTTATTTGAGGCATCCATCGAGTCATCATTCTTAAAGATCAGACCCACTCGGGATGCATTGACAACAGAAGGAAAAATGCTTTCACTCAAACAGGTGTGCACCAAATCTGTAAGAGAATAAGCAATCAGGTTAGCAATATTCTTAGATATCTTAGTGCTCTCTACTATTCGAGTTTTTAAGTCAAATATTATGTCCCTAACTTCAATGCAGTGTATGTCTCTAAACCCAAATTCTGGAAGTTTCACCACGTCAAGTAAGTTCAAATTGTGATCGCTGAAATGAATAACAATCGGCAACTCTGAGAGAAGCTTATCATACTATTTACAAATAATGAATTAAACTCATCCGGCCATAAAAGAAGAATCTATATTTGAAAAGGCTCCGCCCGCAAAACACCCTAAAACGATCCAGATGTTTTAAAATGCTGGATCAGATAAAAATTACATCATCTTTATTAAAACTGGAACTGAAACCAAGTAGCTGCTCTTCGAATCAATAACAGAACCACAAGAAACGTTGAAATAAAGCGTGGTATACGAAAGAGATGTCTTGTCCCCAGCCCTTTTTAACTGGTATTCAGAACAAGTATTCCGAACTTTTCAGAATATACAACTGGCTATATTATCGCCAACAAAAAGATGTAACGACACCGAAATAATTCGACAAAGGTAGTTTAAAGACTTATGAGTCCTGAGCTAGAAGTGAGTGCAACTGTGGGCATACGCATAACACCTGCAAGATAAAAACCATGCAAGTGCCAGTGATCATTGGGATTGCAAGCCCAAATTCATGTGCTGAGCAAGTTAATACAACACATCCTTCAGTTTGAACATCTGCGTGTTTCGATTATAACTTATCTAAACCAAGAAATTTTAATAGTAGAGATGGCATCCCAAGAAGCTGTTGGAAAATTGGTACTTTAAAAATTTTGACTAGCTTCATAGTTCAAGCAGCGAGAACAAACTGCCTTAGCATTTCTAATTTTTGGTATTCCATAGACCATCGATAAAAACCAACCACGAAAAGTGATGGAGAATGAAAATTGGAACATCCAGTTAAAATGCTCACTTTATTAGATCATTAAATTGTATATATAATGCCTAATTTCTATTGTACACTTAGTGGCATGCTTTGTTTCTTACAAAATCAAAATATCTGTAATTTGATCATTTTCAATGGGTTATTAATAAAATAGCCAAGAGCTAACGCCAACAGTCAATGTGACCTGAAAAAGGAAATACTCAAAAGGGTTGAACCGGCGACGAAAACCTTCATAGATACGAAAATATTTTTTACAATATCAGACCTCACTTTGCAGCTTTAAATTCGGATGATTGGATATTACGTGTTTGCCGTCCTGCTTTATGATAGTGAAAATTACACGCTAGATCCACAGACAGAAATAATAATAGAAGCCTTCGAAATGTGCAAATACAGGCGTGTGCTGCGAATTTCATGGTTTAGTAATATAACAATGAAAAACTCCAGAAATGGTTAGTAATGGATCAACACAGAGGATTACTAACGATGAAGGACTTCAACGGATGCAAAAAAAAATTATTACTGAACACCATCAAAGAAAGGAAAATATATTATGTGGCCCATGTGCTAAGAGACGAAAGCTTCGAGTTGCTTCGGCTCATAATAGAGATCAGTGAGAAGGCGTCAGAACTCATGGCTAATGGACTTGAGAAGATGGTTTAACCACCCGTCTTCGGAAATTCTTCGCGCTGCAATTTGGGTTAGTTGGACCCTACAACTGCCATTTGGATCACAAACCTTCGAAAGGAGGGGATATGATAAGAAAATGAATAATGGGTTATTATAATTTCAATTGAATCAAAATTCTTGCTGGAGTAGCTTCAAATATGACTCGCACACTACATTTATGTACCAATAATCATTTGCTAGAAAAGCTGATTGCGACAAAAAATTCATAAATAAGGAGAGAGTATTTGAAGGGTCTCGCTCGGGAGCCATTTTTTGATTTTATTCGCTAGTTTCAATTAACAAAGTTTTTGACTTAGCTAAATGGGGAATCCGCCTGGTTTAACTGACCATCCCGTAATAACATATATAGGGCTGAATTTGAAGTTCAAGTTTAGCTGTTTCTATTTCTGTAATTATTATACTGATATTATTCGTCTAACATAGCAATCAATATTCACAAAACCCCCAAGATCTGTCAATTACTACATGCCTCGTCATCGATATAAATTTATCAATGACTGCGAAGAGACGTACTAAATCGGCCACTATTTTCAAAGATAATTTTCCCACATAATTTACCAGTTTTTCTTAATTCATTTACCTTATATTTCCGTATGCCTAAGGTCATTGCTTACCTAGAAGCTACAGCAGTTTTCTATTATGCGCCTTCATAAGACAGGATACAAATATGCAATCTTTACCATATTTAACCAGCGTGCATCACCAAACAAGGTATGCCGGTTATGGAACTATTAAAGACACGAAAAAATGTTTATCGGTTGATGTTTATGTTGCGGTGGAAGACTGTTCAGAAGAATGTATTTTACATTACAATTTTGAATGCGGTTTGTGTATGATAAGGTTAAATTAGTCTTGTTGAGAAAAGAAGCATTTTACCCTTAGATAAAATCAAGTTCATTATTAATAGGAATTCAGATAAAAGTATTAAGCATTTCCTGTATTTATATCTTGAATACTTATATAATTGTATGCCATCTGACAGTTCCTAGCCGCCAAGCGTTTCAAGGGAACTCATAATTCTTCACTCCACTAAATATTCTTGCCTTTCATGATCTACCATATCTTCTATTTTCAGCAGATTTCATCTAAATAGTTTTGAAGCCATCATTTATTTCAAATTTTCCAGAAGAGCCGAAACAATTTTAGCTCTTGCTTCTGATAATTGTTTCCTGAGCTTTTACTATTTACCTCATTTCATCGTTAGTAATTTTTGTCATTCTCGATATACACCGACTACGTCGCAGAGAGTCAATTTCAATAATTATTGCATTCTATCTTCTTTTCATGGATTTTTTAAACTCCACATTCATTCTCGAGAAGATATGCCACCATTTTATGTTTTTAACTCTGATAGATATTTACTTCTTCCCCAAAATTGATTTCAGGCGGCTCAACAATATTCTACTTTGCTTTATTTTAAGAGATATTTTTTTAGAAGCTTTTCGATTTTTTTATCTGTGCTTTAGGGTCTTTCACATGGAGCAATTACATAGGCGATTATTAAGCCCTATGAGCGCTTCATTAAGAACTCGGCAAGACTTATATCTAGTCACCTTAAAAATACACCTTAATGAACTGCTCAAAGCATTTGTAGATGTCTTTGTTAAAAATTTACATTTTATTAATTTTAAGTATGTCTTTTGTATTCAACATTTTCAATTTAATAAATTTGTAGTGACTAATTACGATCTAAATATTATTCGCAGAAAAGATTGATCTTTGAAAATTTAGTCTTATAAATACTTAGTTACGTAGTTAAATATATATTATATATAGATCCTGACCCTAATGGGCCAGAGGCGAATACTTAAAAACAAAAACAGGGAAGAGTATCGTTCAGTACACACGACAATAAAGAAGGAAATAAAAGCTGCAAAAGAAGAATGACTGGCAGAGAAATGTAACGAGATTAAGGAACTAGACAGAATGTATAATCATTTAAATACACACAGAAAGGTAAAGGAAATGACACATACCAGGAAGAAAATCACACAAGGAACTCTGGTAGACTCAGATGGTAAACTTATAACAGAAATGACAGATAAGCTAAAGACGTGGAAACAATATATTCAACCGCATTCTCGGATGATAGACCAGAACATTAGAGTATTAGCGAATCTGAACCATCTCCACGCATGACCAAAGAAGAAATTGAGAGAGCTATCCACAAAATGCAAAACAATAAATCGCCTGGACCTGATGAAGATCGAGTAAAACTGATAAAAATATTATGTGACAGTAACACGGATTTCCTCAAATCTCTGGAAAGAATCTTCAATCTCATCTATTCATTACCCTTCCTAGAAAGCCTCGAGCCAACGCCTGCGACCAATACAGACTCATTAGTCTCATCAATCACATCGTCAAAGTGTTCACCAAGATCATTCACAGCAGAATATACAGGAAATGTGACTTATACACCAGCGAATATCAATTTGGCTTTAGAATTGCCCTGGAACTAGAGAGGTAATTTTTTCACTACAAGTTCTAGTGCAACGCTGTAGGGATATGAACCGCGATGTGTACGCATGTTTTTCAGATTTTTCGAAGGCCATTGACAGCGTAAAACACACAAAGTTAGTAGAAATAATGAAAGAAGTAGGCCTTGACAACAAAGATATACGGATTATAAGGAATTTATATTGGAACCAGTCAGCTTACGTGAACATAGCCGGTAACAAAACAGAAGAGGTGATGATTCAAAGAGGCGTACGTCAAGGGTGCGTCCTCTCGCCGACCTTATTTAACATCTTCTCTGATTTCAAGAAGCACTGGAAGATTCTCCTGAAGGGATTAAAATGAACGGCGAAAACATAACGCAGATACGCAGATGATACTGTTATCCTCGCAAGTAGCCTAGCGGATCTTCAAACTCTTCTTGAAAAAACAATTACAACGAGCGAGGAATATGGGCTTTGCCTGAACACCTCTGAGACAAAACATATGACCATCAGCAAAAATGCCCAGCCTTCTATAGTTTTGACTTTAAATCAAGAAACTATAGAACGAATCGAGATATACACTTACTTGGGATCAATGGTAAATGGCAAACTGGGATCAATCCGTAGAAATTAGCTGCAGAATCGAGAAGGCAAGATGTGACATTCCGTGTGGGTCGTTAACTAGAAGTGACTTTCTAGTACGCCCCTGGCACTATTTCGGGTTTACGCTTCAGTTCGACATTTGAATCCGAGATTTAATTTGAACTTATATCTATCTGGCGCCTTCGTCGTAATCTCTGTCATTCCATGTTTTGCTGGTTGCGCGGTATGAGAATCCTGCGCGTCGTTTTCATTTTTCAGACGCGAGACGACTCCTTCGTTCTCGGCCTGGTACGACATCTTTTTCCAGTGAAGCTTTTCCGTTGTCATTTAAAATCTGTTTTAAGCCGAGGAATCTGCGGTGGATTTTGTGGACAAACAACGTAGTAATTTCTGTATCCATTTCGATTTGTTTTCGTTAGTTTTAGTGCTGTAGATACGGGAAAAACTCTCCTGGCGAGGATTTCGGAATTGGCATTGTCTGGCGATTGGAAGCCATTGTGTGATTAGCATTTCGTGCAACGGCTGTTGACCCTCTTGTTAGGGGGTAAGTTTTCTTTATTAATTGTAGATGTTTTGCGTTTTCCCTGCCTTTATTAATTGCATTTTTGTATTATTTCGCTTTTCATTCATATCGGACTCGATTTAGTAGCTTAATTGATCGGCGTGACGTCAGCTCAATTAGAGATTAATTAAAGTTGATACTTTTTTTTATTATTCTGATGACCTAGTTTATTATTCAATAATTATTAAATAAACCGTGTTCATTCATATCGGACTCGATTTAATTCGCTTAATTAATCGGCGTGATTTGATTAGAGATTATTTCAGGCTTATAGGCTTTGTATTCGGATGGCTTAATCATTTGTCATTATTATTTATTCATGGGGTCTTGCGATTAGCCTAATTAATCGTTTTTATTTTATTTCCGACGAAATATAATGCAGATTCTCGGTAATTTAGTAGTTTGATTTATTTGACCTTTTCGTAGCGGTTTAGCAGCGAGTGTAAAATTTAACCATTGGTTTCTATGTTGCTTTATCAAAGGCATCTATTGTCTACGGCAATAAGTTGCAAATAGTGCCAAAAAATTCAATAAAATTAAAGCGTTTTTCGTCAGCAGGATCCTAAGCCTACAACTGAAAATAAGAATGGTCAGATGTTACATCTTTCCAGTCATTTTGTACGTCGTTGATGCGTGGACCATGGCAGAAACCTTGATGAAAAAGCTCGAAGCGTTCGAAATGTGGATATACCGGAGAATTTTGCGCATCTCATGGGTCGAGCATATACATAACTAACTAAGAGGTACTTTAAAGAATGGGTAAAACGAAAGAATTGGCATTCACAGTGAAGAGAAGAAAAATAGAGTACTACAACTTATTTTACAGGGAAAGGTCGACGGTAGAAGAGGACCAGGAGGAAGAAGGAACTAGTGGCTGCAAAACCTACGCCAGTGGTTTGGGATGACATCTTTACCATTATGTAGACAGGCAGCGGATAGAATAAGAATATCCATGTTAATCGCCAATGTTCGCAGATAATAAGGCATCAAACGGAGAGGAATAAATCTTGGTTTGATTTGCTGATCCGATCCAAAGGAACAACGCATAGGTAGCTCTCCAGGCAACCCCACCCAAAAGGAAACCAACACAATCGAACAAGATGGACTAGAAGAAGCATGCGGGTTTTTTAGGTCCAAGAAGGTAGAGGTACTCCTCACGCAGTAAAAACACTTCTCAGTTGTATAAGGACTCTTCACGTAGTTGAAAAAACTCTGTTAAACATCAACATATTCAAAGTCTCTACTTACAACACAAGGCAAGGAACACTTACAAGCAAGAGAAAATAAACTAATCACAAAAAGCAATCTCATACCAGTGAAGCCTCTTTCAAAATCTTCTGACGGCGAAATCAGCTAGCTGTCTTAAAAGGTTGGTGAAACAGAACAGAAAATGTAAAAGCAAGAACCACAGTAATGGAAATGAGCATCAAAATAATAATATGCAAGAGGTATGGCCACACAGATATTGCCTAAGACTCAAAATAGGCTGGGAAGAAGATACCAAAAAAAAGTTTTTTAAAAAACTTTCTACCAATTCGCTAACACTGTCACCACAATGGCCGACTTCTGAAAAGTGACCCCGTTTTATTTTTCCCTTATCAAGACCATGAAGATCAGGCTAATCCATCCCATTTTTTTAGAGCGATCTACTTTCCCGGACATCAAACAAGAAAGCAAATTCAACTATGTTACTTTGCCACAACAGTAGACATGCACTTAACGCAAAGCAAAGTTTTAAGAACAAATTTTTATAAATCATAAATCGATACGTGGCTGATCAGAGTACTATTCATAGCAGGTCAATACACAGTTTTGAAGGCGCATAATGTGACTTACTACGCAGACAAAAATGTCAAGCACATGTCACAAGACAATTAATTAATTGTTACATTAACGAAACCGAAATAATGTGGCATTAATGATGGTATAAGGTCACAATTAACTTTCGCCAGGTAGTAACTATTAAGGTGAGGTAAAGCTATCTCTTCTAAAGGGGCTTGTAGCGAACCTATTTACATCTATTCTTTTAACTTGTTAAAGCTTGTTAAACCCGTTTCACGAAAATCATTAATTAAGAAAACGCCTGGTACATTAAAGAAAACTAACGAAAACCGAAATAATATTGAATTCATGATGGTATAAGTTCACAACTAGCTTTCGCCAGGTAGTAACTATTAAGATGAGGTAAAGGTAACTATTCTAAACTGGCTTGTAACAAAATTATTTACACCCATTCTTTTCACTTGTTAACAAACTTTAACAATCCTGTTTCATGAAAGTCATATATCAAAATAAACTAAAGAAATAAAAGGTTAAATTACGAAACCAGCAGCAAAAATCGTTTTCACACGTTAAGAGAACCAACAACCACCAGTCTTAGATCGGAATAAAGGAAAACTATTTGCTCCAAGGAATAATAGGGAATGGACCGAAATTCCAAACCACTACACTCGCACTAGGTATATATTTTATAAAATTAAATAATTATGAGGCAATTCTAGTGCAAATTTTGTGCAGAACTAATATTGTAGTTGACAAGCATGTTTTGACAAAAACTTTACTTTTATTTAAGGCATGCAATTATGTGGCTTCCTTTTCTCTTTCCGAAGGACACTAAAGTAATAGAAAATTGTCCAAATAATATGACCGAGTCACAACAACGACGCGAGAAAAAAATGGCTGGACTCATCGTAATTAATGGGAGAATATTAATATATTAGGCAAAGTATCTAATAATATGATGTTATCATTCTAATGTGGTTCTTTATTTTCAAATTTAATTAATTTTGAAATCGAATACAATGTCGGAATTCTTGACGGGGTTGTAAATGGAATTGTAATAAGAGAACGATAGATAAAATTAACCGAACAGGGGAAACGGATAAGAAAAATGATGAGTAAAATTTAGCTTCAATTAGCAACCAACCAATACCAATAGAAACCAACCAGATTACAGTTTTGCAGATGAGAGTACCCATGTCTCCCAATTTATATCAGAAAAACATTTACCAGCAACTGAGACTTATCACGGCAGACAGGAGCAGATTACAATAATTAATCAAGATCTGGAGGAAATTCGAAATTGAGGCGACAGGAATTTGGCCCCGTTCAATTAATTTTATTTATTTAATTTTTTTGCAGATCTTTTTCTGAATCCCTACCTTTTTATCAACATCCATCTTTACGTTATCAGAAAATGGTTTGCTATAGTTTCTAAACCAAACATCTAAATCTAATCCAAATGTACATGACAATGACATAAATTCAAAATTTGGGACGACACGCATAAGAATCTCGTAAATAATTTAATTAATTATTATTATGTTTTTGACATTCCCAATTAAAATGTCAACGTTCAAAAAGCTCTTTGCCGTAACCATCTGTCTGACTATATTTAGCTTACACATGGGATCTTATGTTGTCAAATAATTGCTCTATAATATCATAAATTCAGGGCTTTTTTAGAAAAACCGCAGAAAATATTTCGTTGGTTGGTTTCAAGTAAAGTGTCGACCTTTTCCTAAGCACCCAGTATCGTGTAGCAGATTGCCTACGGTGCAAATCCGGGTGTACGTTTCATTAGTCTCAGTCAGTCCTGCCTATCTTATTCGCATCGCAATCGCCTCTTTCTTTTGAAATCAATCTTAACAACATGTGAATGTGTAAAATTCCGCAAAAATACACATTTCTCACGGCATAAACATTAATTATTGAGTACTCTTGGGACAGTTTTAAATGTATCAGTTTTTAATAGAAAACTAATAACCATTCTTTGGTTAATTTACTTTTGCGTTTGAAATGAATGTTTTATCAGAAAAAAGTTAGAAGAAAACTAAGAATGAAAGATACGTGGAATGAAAAATGTTAGGAGTTACTTTAAGACAGATAATAAACTCTGCCGGTCTCAAGCTCGGATGAAAAAGAACGAGGGGGAGAAGCCGTATCTTACTAAACAACCAAGACTCGTCTGGTCATGGCAAGGCTTACTTTGCAGGACCCCTCCTTAAAGGTTACTAGGTTAGAACTTACTGTAAGTCGCTTGGCACGCAACGACCCTTGCCCCATGCAAGAGGTAGTGGATCAGGGGGCACGGGGACTCTGGTTTAACAGCCCGAAACACATGGATAAAGTGCCACTATGAAGACATCCCTAGAGGCACATGACGCACTCCTTTGTATATAACCCTACAGCCGTCCCGCAAATCTAAATAGGGGCTAATGTTAAGCACCCTCCAGTGGTCCAGCAGCGGGCTGAGACCACGGTTGTGGTGGAGTTCAGGCTAATGCTGAGAAATTTCCAGGAACCCAGCGTAAGCTCCATCTCGACAGCTTCTACGCAGCTTGAGGGACGGTTTGATACCTCGGTCGTGGGGGGTTAGAGCTAGTGCTGGGGATCTTCCAAGGATCCGCTGCTGAAGTGTGGGCTGGGACCCTAGGTTACGTTGGAGTCAGAACTAATGCTGAGAGCCTTTCAGGGACTTAGCTCAAGGGTTTGTATAAGAAGGAATAAAGTGAGAATGGTCGATGTAAGCGACCGTTCCCTCGGTCGATACTTCAGTAACAGTTCCTTGCTAAAAATATAAAACGCGCCATAATGGGTAAAATTTCAATTTTCTAACGCCAATAATTCGGAAACAGTCGAGTTTAGTATTACAACACAGATTTATCCACAATACCGAAACATAATGTTTGCACCCTGGGCGCGTTTCGTTAACCAATATTAGCATTATCAGAGATTACTGCAAGTTTTAATCATTGCCAAATGCATAAATTAGATTAAATTAGGAGTTTATAGGCTATTAGCCTCCGCACTGCGACCTTTTCATATCTATAGTATCTGCCCTCAAAGAGTTCTTTATACAACCCCGTGATCTCCATAATACGCCATAGGTTAGTTTTCAGATCCTTCGTATATGTGGAAGCTCTTGGCTTTTCTACCATCAGCGTCAGGCCCGTTAGTCTTAACAGGCCCTTGCAGTGGCAAAGTATGCTTCCTCCTCTTCCTGACAAAAGCTGCATATCGCTTCTTCTGCCAGTCTATCGTACTCATATATATGTTGAGTCTTCAGTGCCCTGTTAGAAGTTTTTTGATAAACTCTTTAGCCTGTTTTATTCCTGGCAAACTGTTCCACTATCCTTGAGATTTCGTTTGCATCCATAATTTGGTGCTAGCTCTTTGTATAGGTTTTGTTATACCGCAGAAGACTTCTGACCAATTCAGAGCCATTCTGACTTCTTCTGGGACTAATGAGTCAGCCGCTTCGTTGCCTTTGTACCCTGTATGTGCTGGATAGTTAAGGTTATTCTGTTTCGACTGCCCAGCTTTTTCAGGGCTTCTATGCAGTCCCAGGCCAGTTTTTAGTTAACTGCTTACCTGTAAGCTCAGGCCATATAAACTCATTCGCTCAGGGGCCTCTCTCCATGCATCTATGTCCGTTAAACTTATCCTGAATATTTCATCACAGCTATATTTGAGAAGTACGCCATCTGTTGATATTCCCATGACTAGGTTGCTTTCCAGCTTTTCATATAGCTTGTTGTAGTCTTTCCCATGCATTCTGCTTATGAGCGCTTGCCCTTTCGACAGTCTGCACGCGACTGACCTAGCTTAGTTCTTAATATATATTTGGTGGTTCAGCAGGACCTCTAATGCGGCTGTTGGGGTGGTCCTCATGGCACCAGTGGCACTCAGGAAGGCTTACCTTTAGATGGCACTGAGCTGGCATATCACTCCAGCTTACTGTGTCCGTGGTCACCAAACCACCGACCCATATAATATCACGGCCTTAACTACTCTGGCATTAAGCCATTTGGTCATGTTTGGTTGCATCTCCCAGTTTTTCTTCACATTCTTCTGCACAGATTGAAAGCTAATATGCCTTGTTGTTTCAGATTCGATCTTGGTCGATTTTCTAAACAAACAGAGATGTGCTCGTAGGCACTATAATTAACCATAGGGCCCAGTTCAAAAGTCATTTTGTAAATAAAACAAAAAGCTTTAGCATTATATGAATATTTTAATAAGTTATTTTACCTGAAAATAACTGGAAGCTCATAAATAAACAAAATATAAACATTGAGTGAATGTACGTAGTCTGTGCTACGATATGAACAATATCAGTCGTGGCAAAGTATCGACCTTGAAGAATATGACAAGAATAATACTCTTAAAAACTAAAGAATTGCATAAACAGTTGTAATACTAAACTAGTATATAATTATAAACATAACCTTGAAGCTATGTACAGTTAAATGCTCATTAAAGTCCCTGCGGAACGGCTACGTATGAGCTCAGTTAGCTGAGCTAACTCTGATATGAAATACAGTAATATACAAGCAATAATAACAGGATAAATATTACCTTAAAGTCCACCTAAAAGCTACTGTGTACACAATATTCACCAATTGACGAGCAACATTCAATTCGTTCAGCAGTTTATCTTCCAGCACAGGAAAAGTCACTTTAACACTTACTAAGTCTCTGTTGTAGCTTCTATGTACAATGTGGTTCAATTTCTTGCAAATGAGAATGACTTGAATGTAGTAGTTTGAGATGGTATGCAGTTATATATGCATGTGGAATGACACGGATGCCATTGTGAATGCGGTTTTTATACACGCAAAAATGATTGTAAAATATGCTATGCAGTAGCATAGGTAAGCTGAAATCCGCCTAGGGGATAAGCAATGGTGATATCTTTGTAGTGTAATAAAACTTGAGAGAATGGTTGCAGATAAGTGCAGGGTAATCCTTATAATAGAATAAGGCCAGATAATATTTGCAGGCTAGTGCAGAGTAATCCTTATGTTAGAATAAGGCCAGAGAATATTTGCAGACTAGTGCAGAGTAATTCTTATGTTAGAATAAGGCCAGGGTATAGCAACCCAGCGTTATACTCTGATAGAGAATGTTGAACGTCCATGGACAAGACCAAGGGAACGCTAGCACAGCGATGGTACCGCGCTTGAGATGTTGAGATTGATTGTAAACGTGTCAGTTTACTTACTTGAAATTCGAGACAAGACTCGATTACTTGTGGTTAGAGATAAGACTCTATTGTGAGAACTCCCATGGGGGATTGCCATGGGGCGCTAGTACAGCGATAGTACAGCGTCTTACTTGAGAGAAAGAGTGATTGCAAACATGTGTTTACTTACTTGGGGTGCGAGACAAGACTCGATTACTTGTGGATCGAGATAAGACTCGATTGTAGAATTCCCATGGACGAGACCAATGGGGACGCCAGTACAGCGATGGTACAGCGTCATACTTGTAAGAGTAATGGCAGTTAGGGTGCCGATAAATACCTTTTTGTAGGCATGAGATGACGATGATTATGGCTAGATACCACTATGTCACATGAGTAAAGAACTAGAGAGATTATGAGGCCTCAAATTTTAATACAAATCCGGTTGAAATCTGCTGACTAGTTTTCATGAAATTTGATTATTAAAGATCGGAATTTTAGTTACCCCTCGATAATCATAAAACTTCCTAGCTATAATGCTAGGAAGTTTTAGGTTGGGTGAAGTGGGTATCCTGTAGGATGCGCTGTGATTGGTCGACTCGGCGTAGGATACGCGGCCGGGTTGCATATAAGCAGAACGTACATGTATTTGACAAACGCACGGCGATACGATTATCTCATTGGTCGATGCCAAATAACAGTACACATTGCTATACAAACGCCAATTAAATGTACATTTTGCCACCGAGCTTGCGCTCGCCAAATAACAGTACGAATTGCCCTGCGTATCTCAAATGGATGTACATTTTGCCAACTTAACTCTCGCGCTTTTGTTTTGGCTTAGCCATTACGTCGTTTTATGCAAGCACGTCCCTTGTTAAGTTTATTATTTGATCTTGGTTTCATTACTTTATTAATAATGTTTAGAAATGATATGGAATTACCCCAATCTTTTAAATACAAAACGAACGAAGTTACTAACAATAGCAACAGTATAACAATTTACGCAAATTTACACCATCTAGAAGAATGTGATATGTGGGCTCAAGAATATTCAAGGTTAAATCACAGGAAATGGATTAGAGCAGGATATTTTATTGGGTTTTCATTGTTTTTTTTTTATTTTTGGGTTTATAGTAGCGTTGTTTGAGTTTATTCAAACAACGATAGTAGATAAGGAAGGCATATTGTGTATTTCTGGCAAAAATGTTCATAACTTTTTTTTTGAGTGCCGGGGAGTTGGGAGAGGGGTAATTACTTGTCAATGGCTAAGTTCGATTATTACGTTATTAGCTATAATATGCAAAACCGTGTTGAAGCTATGTAGTACAATCATGTAGATACTCCTGCTCCTTTATAAGCCCATTCTATAAAGGAACTTATTTTTTTTATCTACCTAGATATTTATTTCTTACTATTTACTGTTTTAATGTGGTGTTAATTTGATTGAGTTTTGAATTTTGTCAAGATGAGTCTGTAGTTTAGTTTGGTATTTGTAAAGGGCATTTCTTAATGGTATGCTAAATTTTAAGGGGGATATTCTTAGACCCATTTTAAGAAAAAAACTTCATATGGACGTATGTCCTAAACGTCTTAACTTTTGAGATACAGTGTGGTAAATTTTTCAGAAAAAAAATATGTTTTATTTAATAACTGTGATACTATTGTAGTAGATATCTTTATGAAATTTGGTACACGTTTTCTAGACATCAAGATGTATTTTCTGATGTACAAACAATTTTATTATTTCTACCAGTGGCGTCGGTATGAGTTCTGCATTGAATATTTTTAGAGAAAATGGTACGCCACTGCTTTCTACCAAAACAAAAATTATTTTATTAGATCCGGATACATTTCTAAGCAAATTTGATCACTCGATGTTTTTGAGTCCTATGCATGGATTTCGCTTAAAAAAAACGAAAACCGTTCCTCTGCATGGTCATAACAATGTCAGTAATGACCCGACGCGAAGACTGGTGTTTAGCTTATCGTGACGGCAATACTCATGGTCATCAAACGAATAACTTCTCTGAAGTATGTGTAAGGATAGCATACAAAAATAGATGAATTCACATACAAAATACTCAGTGAAAAAAATGACCAAGTGCTATATGATGTAAATATTGAAATTGGTTGCTGCACTTGTCTTGTTGGTCGGCTAGGTAAAACATGTAAACACCAAGCAGGAGTTTATTTATTTTATTACGACCTGGAAGCAAATAATTCTGAGATCCGTTACCAAATCGCATGTTGGGCATTGAGTGAAAAGGCTAAAGGGCGAGAATTTTACAGACCTCTTGTTAGTTTGCAACACACATATGCATCCACTTCGGTATCAACAACTGATTTATGTGAACAGCAACCTTATGCAGAACTAAATATTGAAAATAATCACAATGAAAATTACCCTGTATCTAAAAATCAAACGTCATGCAATAACACTGAGTCATCATCATTTGAAGCATTGTTAAAACTTATGCAGAATTGTCACACAAGATTTGACACTAGTGAAGCTTCTATCCAAAAAGTCACCACCAGAAATGCATGAGACTGTTTTTAATGTACGGCAGGATCCAGTATCCCTTTAAGGCGTTGTCATACGGCAATTCGTATACAGCCAACAACCATTGCCAGAAGAAGACCTGGTATTACAAGAAGCAGTAAGAGGATGCCCAGTGGAAGACCAGCCTGTACTGAAAAAATCAAGAAAACTAAATTTACATCTAAATGTGGAACGGAACATAGCAAATGCAAAATCACATGGCTGTGGACCATAGGAACTAATAAAATATATGTTTTTACAACCTTTTAATGTGTGTTAAGGTACTTAGTTTTTGTAGTTTTTGTATTGCATTAAAATATATAAAATACATTCTAGTGCATTTTTAATTTACTGCCATAATGTACACGGCGATGACGCAATTCTGACAATAAGTACTGTTATCTGGCAAAACGTACATGACTGTGACTCCGCAATGGCAGAACGTACTGCTATCTGGCATCAACCAATCAGAAACCGTAGAGACATGGCGTTTGCCACAATCATGTACGTTGTGCTTATATGCGGCCGGGTTCAGCTAAGTAAACGTGGTTACAACATATGGCGCTAGCAATATCGCCGGGATACAGCGGCTTTTTGTAGAAAGCGATGTTATTGGTCAGATGCCTTTCGAGGCCGCTTTACTTTTAGCTTTCTAGACTGGCAGCAGTGGATAAACTTTGTAAACAAGAGACGGCGCTAGTAGTATTGCCATGGATTTTAATTCCTTCGAAATGCGAGGACAGGGGCGTGGAATGTTAAAATTGTACAAAATTAAATCGTTCGATTTGAAAGCGTGTTCAAAATGGTTTTTGAACAATTTTTGTGTATTTTTTTTTGAAGGCGTTAATCCCATTCTAGCTTATGGTCAAAGATGACTCCCAGGTATTTTGCCTCATGTGCAAATGTCATCTTTACCCCACTGAGTACTGGTGGGGGTCCTTCTAGGGTTCTTTTTTGATGAATTTTACTATGGTTGTTTCATGGGGGTTAATTGTCAGTCTCTACTCCTTACAGCACCTGTTGATAATTTTAAGAGCTCCATGACCCTGTAGCTGCAAATGTGCCTTTTGCAATAATCACAAGGTCGTCGGTGTATCCTAAGCAACAAACACCTTTGCATACTATCAATTCATCCATCACTCCTCCTGGTGGGCATTTCCTATTTGTTCCACCTATCGGTTCACCAATTGTTGATATAATAACCCTATTTATCAAATTATCAATTATCCACTGGTACAGAAGTAGTTCTAGTCCTCTTCTTGCTAGAGCATTAATTATATGTCCTGTATATGCATCGTCCATGTATACAAATGTTGTTATAGCTATCTCTGTGTCTTCTAAGGATTTTGAGAGTAGCCTGTCATCCAATGCTAAGTCAGTGGACTTACTTGGTTGATACACATTTTGGCGTTCATTGAGCGAACTTGTCTATAAAGCCTCATTTCATCTGTGTATCAACCTTTTCAGCGTTTTAAGCAGGAAAGACATTAAAATTATTGGGCGGTCTGATTTATGCGCCTTATCACCTATCCTTCCTATATCCCTTCACCTTCTGCCATACTATGGATATGTGACGTAGTTGCTATACATGCCTTGAATATATGACACAGGTGTAGAATTATTGCTTCCTGTCTCCTTCGGGGTAAGATGGGATATATTCCATCTACTCCAGGAGATTTGTACGGTTCGAATTTACTAATAGCCCACCTAATTCTATTTGGCCTCGATATTACCGTAGCTGACCTCCATTCCAAAGCAGTTGGTCTTTTTGGCTTGATGTTAACATGGTTAGCGAAACTCTCGTCGAGTGCAAAAATTGTGTCGTATTTTGGATAAAACTCCTTTGAAGTGTATTTTGTCGCTGGTTCCGAACCCTAACTTAGTTGCATTTATGTATAAGGTATGCTGTATAAAAGTACTTTGAATTTGTTACAGAATTCGAAAGTCTACTAATTTGGGCGTTCTATTTAAAAAAAAATGCAGGCACATCGTGGTACATCTTTGCTATATCCCGAATGTTTGAAACTATTTGCCATAAGTACCCATTTAAACATTCAAGTTAGCACAAGAACGGCATTTCTAGCTTATGTGGTATAGGAGCTATTGAAGCCCGAAGCCATATTGAAGGACCTTGTGTATATCTAGTTAACAATAGAAATAAATACATTAAAGGGGTTATAAATTTGCAATTAACGTTGGCAGTTTGAATTACACTCAAGACCAAGTACTTCCATCACACTGAAAGATACAACCTTTTATCAATAATTATTGCACAATTTTCGGACGCACAAAACATTAATGGTCGTCATGATATGATCTGTTTACCGCAATCCATAAAAATTAAAGGTAACATGACAACCTAATTTCCCTAATAACGTGTATTTGCCTTTACAGCACCTGGTGAGTATAGTAATGCCGTTATTTTTTCGCGCTTAGAAAATTACACACTGCAGAGCTTTCCATATCTAAGCTTGCGGGTGTTATAACAGTATTAAAGGTGAAATATAATGCCAAGCGCTTGGAAAGATTTATTTGTACTTTGAGTAATAGTACCTTTTGATATTAAGCGGATCGTAGTAATGACACGAATGAATATATTTAGTTTTAGGTTTAACTTTTTGTGTTATTACCACGATTGGAAACGTAAAAGTAGATCAGGTTGAGTTGTGATCATGAGTGGGTGTTCTAGGTTAGCTATAAGAATCGTCATTATCTTGTTGACTGTAAGGATTTTTGATGTAGATAGATTTTGATTCATTGCTTTTGATGCAGATTGTAATCTTTTTAAATTATATCAAAATGGCTAACGCCGAATGCACGTACCTATTATAAACACGTACATATATTATTTCGAGCTGATGACACCAGGAATATTTTAAGAAAAGACAAAAGAAAGGAATACATTTCTGTCACAGATTTTAATAACATAATTTAGTATTATTGGGATTCACTTATGACAGCGCTGAGATGATGGTTGTTTCTTGTTAGTTGTTAGTTTGGGTTACGGCAATTATTCGAATGGACAGACGAAGAACAATATAGTAATTTCCATAAGCTGACTGTAGGTACTCAAAGCTGCTTCAGATGAAGGTTATTTCGAAAAAATCGCATCAATTAGAAGTATGGCAAGGCTAAATTTATTTGATTTAATATTAATAAGAACATTACAAGGTCTCCCAAGTGGCATTTACCGTACTGGACCAATCTGCATTTTCATCTACAAACTGTACGCAGAAAATTATTACCTTCGGTTAGATCACACGCCGTCAATAATAGATTACTGAATCCAAATGTAATGGAGAAGGAAGCTCCCTATCTTATTCAAAGTAAATGCACACAACGGTGCTAAGCATGAACTTCTTGAATCCCGGAGAGGCAGAATTCTTAAATCTAGTCAACTCAATATTTCAAATGCGATTATCTCAAAACTAATCAATTCGTGAAAATCGATTTTGTTGAGGGTGTATCATCTAATTGGATCCGATTGAACTTCACGACATTACTTTTGAACTTTGAAGACATCCATATTCTTTTTTAATCCAAATGATCCTGATGATAAATTTTGGGTGGGCATACAAGTTAAAAGCATAAAGAAATGTTGGAATTAATGTTGATTATATATTTTTTTCAAATGTGTCTTTTAAAGGAACATCGGGAAAATAAGCCACTATAAGGGTATTACATAATTTATTGTAAAATTACAATTTATAAAGCATGATACGCTTGGAAACCATTTTTAGGACGTAGTGCAATTACACAGTTTTTTGCATATAACGAATTTTATTTCGATTTTCAACCAAATCTGACCTATCATTTCTCGAATATCTTTGATGGTCAAATAAAGTCAATTATTTCAACTTTAATACTACATCTATTATGCTAGTCCGTCAAGCTAAAGATAATACTATTTACTACTCGTTTAGACAACCATGCAGTTGTCGTATGACTCCAGTCTTTTATCGAGCTTTTCCAGGGAAGATTGAGAGTTCTGTAGTCGGATACGTAACTTGATTTTCTCGGGCTGTTTAATAGGATCGATCGGACTTTATGAACATTTTCACTGGCTTAGCACATAATCAATTAATAAAGCGTACTGTAATCTGGCCATCGCTATCGAGAAAACCTTTAAACTATAGGCATTTAGAGCAGTGCATTTCAAAACATTTAATAATTCTCTTACCTTTCCGAATAATCACCATCTCGATGATAATATACATTTAAACAGTCTCATTGATGTCACAAATATTGGTTTCGGACTTTGTCGGTTATTTTCCTGGGTTTGTTTCAATAAAAGTTAAAAATTCAGTCAATGTTTATTTCTGCTATGATAACCTTCAGATGAGATGAAACAGCTGACTCTGACAATAATTGTTGGTTGCCTATTGAATGGTATTCTTGGAATGTTGCCAGGTATACATGTTTCTCTAGAGATCCTCGGGCGATTTTGATGTGTAACCTCAACTAACCCAAGCCATCAAGAAACAACATCATTTATTGATGTGCTACCGTCAGTTAGACGTTAAATGACTGTCTGATCTTTCGTTTGATGTAAGCAGGCAAGATGATCTAGTGGTTGCGTTGTTTCCCCTCAATTTGGCAACACCGCCCGGTTGTTTCACAGCTGCTTTCAACAGAGACGCAGGCTGGTTAAAGGTACGTTTAGGCCTGAATTGTTATGCCGCGTATTAATGCGTTTCGCGGTTTTGATGCAGGAGTTTAAAATGCCGCGGCCGGAATGAAGTAGTTTCTGTTTGATTGGTCATTGCGGATAATTACATTTTTTCGTCGGTTTTCCTTATTCTGCCAGCAATACATAGGGTACAGCCTCAATTACGTTTTATTGCATATTGAACCATCTTGTTGTATTTTACGTATTTTTTCTAACCGTTAACATTGAACTTGGCGTTCGAGGTGGACGATCTTGACTCGACCTCGTTCTTTTTCTCGGTAAACCCTCCAAAGAAGATGTAGTGCGTAAGCCTGCTTAAAAGTTTAAGAATTTCTAATTCACCCTTGCGGGGATAATCTTATTTGGGGCTAGTGAAGTTGGCATAGTTACCAGTTTGGTGGAATAAAGTAATTGACTGGGGATTTCTTGGATTTTGTCTGAAGGCAAGATTTTTTTTTGGTAACTGGCCACGCGCGGAAGATTCCGGAACAAAATACGCCGTTTTCTTCCTCAAAGGGTAACCATACGAGAGAGCCTTGCTCCCATTCGTCATCACCACCAAAAATCCTACGTAGCTAGGGTTTTTATTTGGAGTGAGATTAAGTAGCTAATCAAGTAGCTACCCGTTAGTCCCTTTGATTGTGTTTTTTTGGTACCGACTGCAGCCACAGAGGTAGGGGTACTACCTCAAATGCCAATGAGAGTTTATGGGTCACAAGGCTCCTAGCAGCAGCTACGTTCAGTAGGCCGGAGGTGATATCGGCGGAGACCAGATAAGATAAGATTATGTTAAGTCAGATTGGGTGTGCTTCTATGTACAGGGTGTTCACCCATAATGTCCCCCCCCCCCTTTAACTTTGT
>MU184803.1:52162-65854 GCA_016904865.1 Pissodes strobi | reverse complement strand
GGTAACTATTATAGCTAGACCCAACAAACCTTATATTACTGAACTCGTCTTAAAGAGCTCTACCGATATCCGGAAGAATATATAGGGTGTCCCATTTAAAAAAACATTAATTTAATCTGCACAGTAGAATTTCGATGTTCAATTGTTTTTCTAGTAACACCGCAGAAAACTGTATGAAGATCCTTACAACTTTTGTACTGAACATTTTTTTATACGAGGGCAAATAAAAAAGTTAAAGGGGGGTTACATTTATAACCGGACACCCTGTACACAGAACGCTTGTGATCTTCTACACAATGTTATTGGCGTGTTATTAGTATCTTCAGCATTGTATTAGATTGCGGGTATTATTTCTTTCCACGTTGTATTGATATAAATATTTTTGGAACTGTTGAGGTGTAGGCATAACTTACCGAGGCTAATTTAAATAAGAATACTTCTGGTAGGATACTATTTACTAGTGTGGTTCAATTAATGCTCATAGTTTTTTATTTCTTATATATCCTTATTCTTTCAATTTAATTTATATTGTGGTAAATGACAAACATTGTCGTTCCGACTGATTATATAATTTTACATAACGGTATTTCATAAAGTGAATCGTTAAGGTTCATTTATGTAAAACTGTGACAGATATACCATGGTAGACGCGCACAAGGTTTAGTAGTAATAGAATTATCCTGATGACTCTTATTGCTAGTATGATGAGACGATAGATCTTATGCATATTGCGCTTATCATTAATTTGTTGAAATTGATTTTGGATCTTTCGTAATCATTTGGTATATTATATTGTTACATCCGATATAGCCAAACGTGCCTAACAATTGTTTGATCATTCTTTTATTTATTTCACTTCCACAAACCTGCACGAACATACCGTCTTTTATTTGCTCTGAAATACCTCAACCAAAGAAGTGTAGTTGATAATCGTTTGATTTTGAGTCGCCCTTAAGGATTCTCAAGGCCGAGGATCTTCTAGATTAGGTCTGCGGATTTCAAACTAGTGGTGCCCTGGTCAAAAGCAAATATTTTGACCCACTCCCACGCCGACGAGCAGTCGAAGCACATGTTGCGCTGGCGGCATCCTTAAGGATAGGTAACAGCTTATTTATTTTAGATTGCTTACTCATTTAAAAGGGTTTTACGCGCAACAGTTTTATGGTAGTTTTAAAGGGTCAAAAGAAATGTAAATTGGTTCCCAACATTTTTAGTTTACCTGATCTTTAGCTGTAAATTGGTTCCCGCGTTTTCATAAATCTGTTTATTTTACAAAGTACAACATAGTGTTTTACATTAAAAATACCAAGTAATATAATACAAAATAATAACATTTATAATTTCAATCTTTAATAGGTACCAGCACATTGAAAAGGAACTAACCCAAACTAACCCAAAGTATACGCAAGTAACTGATAGCCATAGAGCAAAAATGCAAACTAAAATTTCAATACCTTCACATTCCCAATATATTTCTAATTTACTAGATACCTGCCTCAAATTTATTTGTGGAACCAATTTACCAACGACCTTTTTAGGTTTAGGAACCGATTTACATATTATTAACAGATGTTTGAAACTACCCTTTTATTTCCTACCTACTGGAAACCAATTTACCAACACCCTCTTCGATAAGTTTCATTGTATGTCTTCAAAATACTTGTCCTCTAGTTTACTATTGTGTTTTCGGGGAAGCTGCCACGCATTTTGGATAGCCATGCCGATGCACTGTCAAAATAATGGGAAATACCACTTTTTGCTCTGATTGAGTTTCTGTTTAGCCCAATATTTTGATCAGATTTATCTAGTCTTCCCATGTTTCATTATATATTTTGATCAGATAAGGTTGATCGATATAAATATGCTTCTTGTCAGATTTGGAGTATCGTATCTTATTTATTGGATAAACTGACAGGAAATTTGTGGCTATTGATACCATATTGTAATCGTGCTATTTGCAAACGAGTATTACCCCATTTCCAGTTTTATGAATAAAAGAACCTCTTCATTAAGTTTTCATTACTCTTGAGTTGTCCAGTGGATCTGGATTTTCTCTCATGGTGCCCGTACCTCTAATGCCTCTATCTTTCAGTTTTTCTAGTAACAAATATGAGGATATAATTTATTGCAAAATATGTGACAAAGACCATAGATCTCACTTGTGAAGATATTGTGAACTAGTAATCTTATTCACAAAAAAAAAACTCTGTCTAAAGTTTGAACTTGATACTTGATCTTGGAAGATAAATTATTATGCTTCTTATTGCCTCAAGGGAAAAACCCCTTTGACACGTGGTGGAGGCTGCCGTTCTGATCTCCGGACCTAGGATTGTGGATTCATCAGGATTTATCCAGCCAGGCCCCTGTTCCAGCTGAAAGATAATACTTGTCAGTAGTCGCCATTAAGTATTTGTCCGCTAAGCCGCCGTAGGGCCCCATGGGATCATTTTTGAAGCATCAATTATTGTATTTTTAGGAAAATATAATATTCGTCATAAAGCCGAGAGAAGTCTTTAAATATTGTCTCTGTGTTGGTTAAAGAAGTAGTTTGCAGTACCAGTTCTTTCTGAGATTCAAAGTTGTTTGTGTGATTCATTGGGAAGCAGTGCCGACCCGTCTTCTGGACATTTTGGCGAAAGCAGTAGGAATTACATTCATACAAATACATTTATAACCGAACTAGAACTGTTAGGCGCTGTATGGGCTCTAAGTTACCTAAGGCAGTTGATATATAGTAAAACCAGTGAAGAGCGTATCTGGTCACCACGCTCTTTGCTGGATGGACAAGCTCAAGGACACTCACACGATGGGCCCATGGACCAAGGCATCACCAGTCAATACCAAAAAGCAAGAGGATCATAATGAAGAAGTAAATTTTCAGCAATTATAATTTTAAAACATAAGTATCATACCTTAGATAATAGAGAAAATCACCCTTATGCGATGAACAAAGAAAAAATAAGCAGTCTATGTAGATATAGAGAGGTGTAGCTAGAATATAGAGTTACAATTTTAAATGCAAAGTGTTAGAGATAAGTACCCTATTAGGAAAATCATAGCAAACACACTTGGGCGTTGGAATAAGTAAAAAATTCAGGAGTAAAATTGAGAAATGAGAAATGAGTAACTAGGAACTAGAGTTACCGTGGTAAACGTAAGTGTTAACGATAAGTACCCTACTGGGAAAATCGAATAGGTGAAACACAAAGGCGTGGACATAAAGCATAGTTGAAGTCATATAAAACTATTATCTAAGGTACATACAGTAACAGTAACTAGAAGAAAGCAGCTTAAATATAAGAAGAAACCAGCAACTATAAAGAAACAATACACCAGGGGAATACGTCGAACTGGACCAAGGGAAGAAATAAACCAAGAAAAAAATAAAAAATAACTGAAAAACCGTAACTAAGAAAACGCAACCAGAAACTATCTAAACGCAAAGAAACCAAAAATTGAGTAAGAAGTAACCAAAAACTAAGCAAATACAAAAAAAAAAACAGAAACTAAGAAGAAATCCGAAACTAAGCAACTAAGTATAGGGAATTAGGGAATAGAAATATTAAAAAATAGGAGAAATATGTTAGGAATATGAAAATAGAATTTGGAACGCGAATGTTCATAATAACTATCTGAGATATTATAGAAAATCATAATGCAAAATGTAGGCGTTCAAAGTTACATAAAAAATAGAAGGTTGATATAGAGAAAAATGGAGGTATAAATAACTAGAAAAAGTTATAATTTTAAATGCAAGTGTTAACGATGGTACCATATTGGAAAAGTCACAGAAAAACACATAGGCATTTAATAAGAACAGAAATTAATGAGTAAATTGAGAGTAAAAGAGTTATAATATTGAGAGTACAAGAGTTGTAATTCTGAACTAAAATAAGGGAGAAGCTAGAAAGCGAAATTATAGATGTTTTTGCATTGGGGACCAATGCAAGAAGGAAGAGGGGCATGTGTGAACTAGTAATCGTATTCACAAAAAAAGACCACTCAGTCTAAAGTTTGAACCTGATACTTGACCTTGAAAGATAAATTATTATGCTTATTATTGCCTCAAAGAAAAATATTCTTTGACAATATTGGCATGTTGTTGATGAGCTGGATAACTATGACGTTTGAAAGCCCAAGGGGTCGATTGCGACCTCACCAGTGTTGTGGCCAACTTCTGGCAGAATTACAAAAATTCTTGATTATATCTTTATTTTATTGCTAAAATGACCTTATATTAAGAGCAAAAAGAATTATAAAAAAAGTAAATTCATGCATTAATGGATAATTTTATAATAATTCAACATTATTTATATACCAATTATTAATAAAATTTTATACACTTGTAATGAAAATCTGAACTAAAGTATCGTAATCAGCAATAAAGCGCTCTATTTCGTCTTCCATTTTGTAATTTCCAGGCTCCTCTCAGTATTTTGCTCATACTAATATAGGTGGTAATTACGTCTTTTGACAAGCAAAATATCGCATAGTCTGTAGATAATTGCCTCACATTTCGCTAAATTGCATTTAAAGAAAATATATATGTATGAAAGTTTTTGCTATCATGTTCACGTCGTCTTTGTTCCTTTTAGCAATTCTGACTTCAATATTTAAAAAAAGTTGGCTCTTTTGAGACCTTGATTGGCTTTTTACGTTTTTTTTTCAGTTATCTCCATACCAGTCAATATAACTGAAATTTAAAAATGTAAAAGGATATTATAATCTGCTTTAAAATTACCTGTCGGAGTAATAAACGATTAAATAATGAAAAAAAAAGGTAATGAATAAGAACGTCACGCAACTGCTTCGTGCGAACCATAAAAATATGTTTGTAGTATGGCTCGGTTTTAGATATTTTTTGCCCGGCAAACCATATGTATTTATGCAATATTTAAAGATTTGCCATTTTGTTAGAAACTTTTAGGATCTATTTTTTTTTGCGAATGATGATGTTAAGATCTGGCACGGCCTCCTATCGAACAGTGACCAAGCAGAAATGGTATCATTACAATTTAAGTATAAAAGTAATTTTGTTAAGCAGACAATTTTTAATCTAGTGGGGTTTAGGGTTTTAATTTAAGATTTTTTTTTGCTTTTGGTTAGCTATACTTTAGAGTTACTGATTATAAACTAAACTTGTCGATCCCCAAAATTGTGAAAAATTAAAAATCAAATAATCTAGCAAATTTCAAACAATTTCCATTGAAAACGCGTAATGCAAAAATTAGTGTAGACCAATCTAATCCATGATTTTGCATATTGTGTTAACCAAAGTTAAACCGATGATATTTTACGCTCGCCTATTGGTTTGCATGCGATGCATCAAGGTGCTTTAGACAGTAACAATCCAATCGGAATGGGGAAGTAGTTAGCTCGAGGAATTCTGTCTTATATAATTGACACTTTAGTACTTGTTAGACTTGTAATGTGATTTTGTCTTCTCGGAAAATGACGATATACTACGAGTTATTGATGATTTTTTCCTAAGCTAATGGATCATTTCATGTCGCGAGTGGGTGGCAACAGAAATATTTTTTAACAGCTCAGTTCAAAATTAATGACCTGCTAGCTTTCTAATATATTATTATTGCGGTACGATTTGGCAATCAAACATACAAAAAAAAGACATTGATGAGTTGTTCTTCAGATTGTAGCATCGCAGATTCATCAGCGACGCTTTGACCTAATCTACGAAAATAGAAACAAAGGATTGATTTAGAAATAATAGCAAAGGTACACTTTGAAAAAGAGAGCGTAAATAACAGAAAACAAGTCTATGTCAAAAATCTACTTGAGCGACACGTCGGCGTCGCATCATAAAGATTCTCGCGCAATTAGTAGGTTGCAATGGCTGAAAAAAATTAGGTAGAAGGTGGCCCCCTAATTGGCATCAGAAAATTGATGCACTCCGCAGCATAAGTCAATTAAAATTGGCTTACTTTACTTTACTTTTTCGTGTCCAAAACAATAACTCATAATCTTTGCTCCCAGTATTGGGCGACGTCAACGGCGTTCTGTTCAGCATTCCATAAATCATTTAGAGAGTAGGTGTTGGGGCAGCTTCTGCAGATCGCGAGATGCGCCATGTCTTGTATTTTTCCGCAGTCACAGAACGTGTCTTGATGGTCTATTTGGTTCCATCTAATCTTGTTGATTTTCACAGCTGCAACTCCAATTCTGATTCTAGGATTTTCCTGACGTAATGGGTAATTTTCAGGGATTCTTCATAAACCATCTTAAGGAAATTCCGTACTGAGCCTTCCCTGTGTCACACATGTTCCGTACAGTGTGTGTCTCTCATCAAAGGTCTACTTGATTTTTTCTGTGTATTCAGCTTGGCGGCGCATCGATCGGTAGGCTGGCAAAGCCTGCTGCTCTGTAGAGTGCTGGTAAAGGTGTTGCTTTCATGCACCCGGTGGTTATCCGGCATGTCTCATTGAGGGCTATGTCGACCTTTTTGGCATGGCTAGATCTACTCCATACTGGACAGTGGAAAAACATAAAGCCTCTGCCGTTCTTTGTAGCACTGAGGGTCGAGCACCCCACTTGCTGAAGGCGAGTTTCTTGGGGGCATTGTTTCTTGTTGCTACTTTTTGCGTCGTCTTAATGCAGTGCTGTTTATAAGTAAGCGTCCGGTCTAATGTAACATCTAGGTATTTTGGGAAATCCGTGTGTTCCAGCTAGCTACCCTGCCATCTGACTTTTAACCACCGTCCTGCCTGCTTGTTCCTTAGATGAAAGGCACTCACTCGGATTTTCGTTGGGTTGAGCTGGAAAGCATTTTCCTCATAGTACCTGGCCATTTTTTCTAAAGCTTTCTCTAGGTTCGCTTCAACTAAGTAAAAATTCATGTCTTGCACCATTAAACAGATATCGTAAGCGTAAACAAAACTTTTTGATTTTTCCCCGAGAGGCTGGTCGTTGATGTAAATATTAAAGAGAGTTGGGGAAAGAACACTCCCTTGCGGAAGGCCATTTCTTTGATCTCTCCACCTGCTTTTCTTACCATTCAGAACAACATAGAAGCGTCGGTTTTGTAGTAGGGATGAGACTACTTGTGTGAGTGTAGTCTTTGGTGAGGTCATACATTTTTGTTAAAAGTTTTTTATGGTTTACGGTATCATACGCCGCGGATAAGTCAACGAATGCAACGCCCGTGATAAGTTTTTCTTCGAAGTCCTTTTCCCTGTGCTCTGTTAGTGCATGGACTTGGGTAGCACATGATTTCCCAGGTTGAAAACCTGCTTGTTGCGGTAGGAGTTTAGGCTCTATGGTTTTTCCCATACGATTTAAAATCAGACGTTCATAAGCCTTAAAAAGATGGCATAGAAGGGAACTTGGTCGATAGCTGCTTGCAGATTCCGGGTCCTCTCCTGGTTTAAGCAGAGAAATTACTCTGCATTTTGTTCATAACTTTGAAATTTTAAGATCTGAAACGCAGTTGTTAAAAAGGGACTAGCAACCAGTTTTTCGTTAGAGAACAGTAGTGCTTTATTTGTTCCGTACATACCTGTATCGTCAAATCCAGCGGCTTTCCCATTTTTCATTATGTTGACGGCATGATTAAACAGGTGTTTCCAAAATATTGGTTTCTATTGCGCGATCTCTTTGCAGATTTTTTTTATTTTGATTCTTTTCTCTGTTTTGCCATGTTTTAGTAGTTGTTGAGCTACTTGGTTTGGGGTTACATTGACAGAATTTTGTTTTACAACTATTAAGCTTCTAAATAAAATTCCAAGCTACCTTGATGCTATGTGCCATGTCTAGGCCTTCCAATTTCTCGATCCAGTTATCTTGCCTTGTGTAGCTCAGCTGTTGGACCAGTGCGATACCAGTTTATTGTATCCTCGCTGAATGGATCACGTTCATACAGTTTAATATATTTATTCAAGATATCCTTAGTATTGTCAGACAGACCCGTTATGTATTGGGTTCTGCATCCTGTCGGTATGGTATTTCTAAAGATTTCTTTAAGTATCTCGGTAAACTGGTCGTAGTTTTCCGGTTTCGGTTCTACACTGCTAAGTCTCTGGTCCAGCATTTTGGCAATTTCTGGCCAATTTGCTTTTTTAAAGTTAAATCTGCATCTGAAGGGAATGGTTGGTGCTTTTACGGCAGCATAAACTTCAAGGCCAATTGGTCGGTGTTGAGTTTTTGGTATGGGATCGTAAACTCTTTTGACACAGAGATCAGCCAACCTATCACTGGCAAAGCATAGGTTAGGGTTATTTCCTCTTCTCCAGATTTTAGAATCATGTATAAGGGAGAAATCATTCCCTTCGCACCATTTTTCCACTGCTTCCCCGTCGTTGTCGGTGTCAGACAGGTGCTGTGACTGTTGAAATCGCCAATGACAAGTCGACGTGTCTGAGAATCAAAGTTTTTTGGTGGTGCAAAAGCAAACACTTCTGTAGGAGGTTTATAGACGAATGTGACTGTGACTCTGCCTATATCTATAGGAATGATTTCAATTCCTTTGTTCTGAGTGCAATATGCTAATGATATAGCCTTATCGGGTTTGGCGAAAATAGCACTTCCGTGTTTGTTTTGCGGAATTTCTGCTAACATGTGCATTCCTGCGATCTGAGATCTATGATGGACCACGTCTTGATGGGTTTCTTGTACACACAGAATGTCGCATCCAGTCTATATACAGAAATCTGATAGTAGCTCATCTTTGTTTTTTTGTTAAGCCCTCTATGTTTATGGATGCTATTGTCAGAGTTGGTTCTGAAAAGAACTTTGGGCTGATTTTGATTTCCTGTTGTTGCTTTGGTGTGTTGTCCTAAGGACGTATTTGTTTATGTTGAGTGTTCAGAAAAAATTCCATTGAATTTATCACTGTTGTGACAACAAAATAAAAATGATGCTGATGGTTGGGTGTTTTCTTTCCGAATTGGTAACATCAAAGGCATAGTTAAAACAAATAGAAACAATGCTATTTACAATATTTTTAATTACTGTCGTGACCTATGCAGGTAATAATACCGATTTATTGGTGAATATTTGCGTCTCTTATTAATCAAATTCATGTAATTTGAAAAAGGCATTGTCCAAATTTAGGGAGAACGTAATTATTTTATCGTTCAGTGGTCACGCACATTTTTTACGTATTTTCATTTAAATAGAACAGTATTATTTGGGTTAATTCTCGGAGTAAATTTTATATATTCCTGCAAAGGTAGTAAATTGAATTTTCAGTAGAATTTCTCCGAATTTTCCCTTATAGTATTGCTGGCTTTAATAATTTTTCTTTTCAGGCTAATTTAATTAAATTTTCAATTTATTTGTTAAATCAAAAATATAATTATTAGCACTTGCTCTGTCTAGTCTCAATCCTGATGTACCGACTTTATTTTGCATTTATGAGAGGTTAATCTCACATATTGTAAAATCCGGTTTTTATTATCTTTTATCTAAATTTCTATCTCGATGCGAGATAGTGATTACATTATATTTATCTTTAATTGAATTGAGGTGCAATTGGGCTCAGTTTTCGTTTCTGTGCCAAGGGCCTAAGTAAAGTCATAGTACTTACTTATTTTTAGTCATAAGACTCGTTGTTAGAGGTTGTACCTCAATTTCTCTATCTATTATTAAATTTAAAGTTACCTTCTATCTAAATTTACCGAGAGTCACTGAATTGGAACGTTATTCCATTATTTTCTTTTGAATTTTAAATTTCAGTCATTATTTTGATTTGAATTTAATATTTTAAAGTAAAGAAAAGGATATTTTGAGTAACAGTAGTTATTTATAATTTTTGCTCAACTTAACATTGTAATTCAAGTTTCTGATTATATCTGCTTTAACCAGTAAATTTTCAATTTGTTAATTGCATCCTCATGTGTTTAACAGTATAACTGATGTTCTCATGATATTTCCTTGGATAATATTTAATTAGCAATATACATTGGTCTAAGACTAGTTTATTTCTCCTTTCATGTTATAAATCTACCTGACTGATTTTACTGGCCGAATTCACGTTGACCAGCTTAGTCGAAGGGAACCAATACTTCGTGAACCAATAAGTCGTCGATAAACCCAACAGATACTAACTTGGGAACAGGCAGAAACAGTTCCAGTAGAGATCCCAATACCATCGCATGGTTACAGAATAATTGGACGAAGTTAAGTATCAGCAAAGACAATCATACTATATGATTGTCTTTGGTATCAGTCAGTCAGAAGATAAACATATTGTAAAGACCAACTGTATTTAATTTTTTTTTAATCTGTCACAATTAATTTTTTAATCCTTCACATTAATTTTAATTTTCATTACTAAGTCAATTTATTCATCAGACAACCTTCATTTCAAATAATTTCATCAATTATATTTGTAATTTAATTATATCGATAAACTTCATTTCAAATGATACCATCAATCATATTTGTAATTTTATTATATATTTAATATATAACTTGTTTTTAATTTATTTCTTTAATTTATCGCAGGATAGAGGTCTGTGAGACATTGCGAATTATAAGGGCAAATTTTTGATATTTTTATCTTTATAGTACTCATATTCAGTTCGCATTGTCTTTAGGAACTCTGGCGCCCAAACAAATTACCGCTAATAAAAGAGACGACCTACCCCCCGAAAAAATAAAAATGAGTCTCAAAATGAACATCATCTATTAAAAAAAAAATTGAACAACTAGTATTTCATTACAAAATGGCGCACAATGCCATACTTAATTAATAAATATTTAGCTAGCTTTCGCTACAAATTGGCGCACTACTTTCGCTACAATATTGTCCAACTTCCACATTCTATTTTCAACTTTGTTCAACGCACTGTCCCCACTTCTCCGCTCTTATTCTTTGCATGGCATCATTGAAACGTGTTTTGAGGTCTCCAAATTTTGGCGCCGGCCCATATTGACTCAATTGGATTGAGCTCACAGTGATATGGGAGTAGTCTCAGTACAATTTTGTTTTGACTTGCGGTTATTTCATCAATAATATATTTTTCGTATTTAGCCCTGTGCTGTTTGACAATGGCCAAAAGTTGAACTTTGAGCATTGAATCTTCAAAATGAATATCATTCGAACGTAACCAATCTTGAATGTCTCCTTTTTTGAAGAAGTTGTGGGAATCTTCCCTAGTCTTCGAGAATGATACGGCGCATTCTCAAGGACAATTACGGTGTTCTGTTCTCAACGGGGTAAAATGTAGGAAAACCAGTTATCAAATGATTCTCCGTTCATCTCCTCATGATAATTGCCCGTTTTCTTGGATTCGAAACACCGCAGGCCACCATCAACAAATCCATTTTCATTGCCAATATGGCAGACAATGAGTCTTTTTCCTTAACTTTAAAAATTCGAAAAAAAAAATCATTTCCGTATTTAAAAAATACATATTCTACATAAGAAGTTGCTTCAAAAATGTTTCTACATATTTTAAAAATATATTATTATGTAGTCTTGAAACTGCATAAGTTTTTTTCAAAATATCTGAAAAACCAAAATCTCTAGAACCATTCAATTATAAATTAAATTGTCTACAACTTTCCCAATTTAACCATTCTTCTATGTCTTATACCTATACATGTATGCTCAATTTGGGACGCACTGTATACGCCTTTTTTCTAATGTGGGAAACAAATAAAAAAAAGTCGTGGAACATGCTTACTTGTTGGATTTTCTAGTCCGGTAGAGAGTCCGTCTAAAAAGGCCTTTCTTGATGATGTAACAGTTTCATCAACCCATACCTTAGATGTAGTGTGTCCTGCATTAACCCACATTTCGTCGAGATAGTAAATTTTTCTCTTTTGTTCTCTAAATGATTTTATCTTAACCAGATATTTCCTTCTCCACAACACAATTTCTTATCTATCCATTAATAAACTATTTCGTCCTCGCTTTTTTCATGTAAAATTTAAATCCTTTAACAACTGATGAAAAGTTGATCGTTTAAAATTTGGTAACCTGGCATCTTCATTTCCTTCATTTAATACTTTGTTAATTGTGTGAATTTCATTTCTAAAAAAAATTGTGCACTTTTCTCCTAATCGCTTGTTTAGCAGCCTCATCCTAAGAAATTACAATGCTGTTCCTATTTTTGCTCGTGTTTGGTTCACAGAAAGTGTGATTCTTTTTGTGCTTTCTTATCACGTTATAGGCAGAAGCAGGGCACATACCAAGTTTAGTTGAGACCTTTAAAACAACCTCGTCTATATTCGATTCCTGGTTTTCCTCCATCTCGACTTTATACACATTTAAAACTACCTCTTTCATCTCCACAGTCTTTTACGCCATTTTTAATCGGACTCAGTAAGTGCCAAACCTTATCTGCAGACTCCGTACTAGACATTTTTAAGAACCAACAAAAAAAAACAGCAAAAACGATTACTTGAATGATGATAAAATACGCGAAATTAAAAACAATAAAAAAATGCTACGATGTACCAAGCGACTGAAGACTGGTAAATTCAACAATGCCAATGACACGATTCGCGCCTCCCGCGTTAGCCAATAAGAATCGTTCTATCCACCTGCTAGTCAGTGAACACCTGGATATCAAGCAGCGTTGTTTGTTTTGATTTACTCTTTTGTGGCTGTAGATGAACTTTAGCGCAGGGTTGGTTGTATCAGATTTGAGAACCAACAGAGCAGCTCTGCTGTCCAAGCTGTCCCCTTGAAGGCTATTGACAAGTACACATGCCCGCAATTAAGAATGTTATACACCTTGGCCTGGAACATAGTTGCACAAGTCTTAAGGGCGAAAGCAAGTTTCGACCCCATGGTTCCTTGTTACACACTCGCCTTAGTACCACCATCCGTTCTGGGGCCGTCCATGTACCAGCCGCCATATTTTAGGCATCCAGCTGGAATGTTGTTACAACTTGAGGCTTTGTGTGTTTTCTATCTTGATTGTCGGGGATTCTTTGGGTCGCTAATTTCTGCGAATTTTGTCGCTCAGAAGTTTGGGTTAGTTCTCCCTCTAGGCTTTCAAAATGTCTTCGTAGCTTGTTCTTTCTAAGGTAGATTCTGTTCTACGTTAAAAAACCGTTTTGATGCCTGCTGTTTCCCTAAAGTCTCAAGTTGCCTTGCTCTATTGTTCTGTCTATTTTCTTCTATTTCTTATTACTGCTGTCTAGGACTGCCTTTTTTCCTGATTTAGACCTACTGTTTCTTACGATATTAAAATTAACAAATTGTGGATCCCACGGCAGTAGTTCTCGAATCAAGATTATCATCGACTGGTAATTTGCCTAAGAATTCTAAGTAACAAAGAAGTTCTGCGAATTTCGAGGCTTGTTTTAGAACTGCTCGAATACTAGAACACGAACAAAGCTATAGTTAGGCATGAATAACTACTGCTCTATTTCGGCGATTAATATATTTACATTAAAAACAGCACAATCCTTATCCTAAGGACTTCCAAATATACTATAGAATTAATTGCAAAATTTAAGTTTTAAGTTTTTGGCGAATGGATTTTTGGATATCCATAATAAATGAATGATATTTTCAGTACTACCCGTACAGATCCCTATCTCGCGTCTACTAACCTCTTGGTAAAGGGGAATATTATTGCAAATTCAAAATTCCTCTCGAGTACAGTATGCCATCAAAACTATCCATATACCATATAAGAGGCATGAGCATGACACTGCATTAAAATATGTAATTCGTAATAATTAATTCACATCCACATACTACGAGAAAATTGATTT